>JACBAD010001949.1:0-52341 GCA_014281905.1 Aspergillus hiratsukae
GCGTAGTTGCAAGATATTTCATGGTTCTCCAACCATGGTCAAGATCGTGTGCCGTTCGGTTGGGTGTGCCGCTCGGTTGTGGATTACGTTAACTAACTAGTTAAGTTGCGTCAACAGTCAAGCAAGAATGTTCGCAATTGTGCATCCGTCTTCGCAGCATTCCTCTCTCTGTGCCATGGTGGCCCTCATGAAGATACTTTGAATCCTCAATCGGTTGTCTCCGTCTGTACCAATATATCTTCATGGTTTTGGCCTCCACCCCGCCCGCTTCTCCCGGCGCGGGGGCCCAACAGCGCCCGCCTCGGTATCCCGGCGAGGACACAACCCCGACCAGTCGGAAGGAGATTTTGGGCTGGTACGCCTACGGAATCGCAGCTGAGGTCTTTGCTGTTTGTGGTGTAGGTACGCTAGCTTATTCTTCAATCTAGTCTGTCTGCGAGAGCTCACCTCTGATTTATCCGTTCTGAAATAGGCTCATTCCTGCCACTCACACTAGAGCAACTGGCTCGCGAACGCGGGACCCTGCTGTCAAGCCACCTACCATGTGTAGGCTCTAGCTCGCCTTCTATAGCTCCTGGAAATGGAACGGCGACGGCAATGCTCAGACGGGATGGTACGGATAATGATCAGTGTGTGGTCAGCGTGTTTGGGCTGCAGATCAACACCGCCAGTTTTGCCATGTACACGTTCTCGCTTGCGGTTCTCGTCCAGGCATTAACCTTGATCTCCTTCAGCGCGCTGGCTGACTATGGTGAGGACCAGCTTTTACCTTGATGTTAAGACCATTCTGACGATTATCTTCCAAACAGAAAACAACCGTAAAACCCTCCTCCTCGCTTTTGGATTCATTGGCTCGATGACGAGCATGTTATTCGTCTTCGTCGCACCACCAGTCTATATCCTTGGATCACTTCTTGTCGTCGTCGGTGTGACATGTCTTGGATCCTCCTTCGTCGTTCTCAATTCCTTTCTGCCTGTTCTGGTAGCCAATGATCCATCGATTCAGACCGCACACAAGGAGGAAGGGGAAGAATTACCCCATCTCAACTCAAGTGGAGAGTTTGCGCGATCGGAGAATCCTGACGAAGAGAATGACAGGGATTTCGATGACCATTTCACGACCGGGCATGGACCTGAGACAAAAGCATTGGGTTCGGGTTCACCTGAGTTACAATTGTCCACTCGAATCTCCTCCAAAGGTGTTGGACTCGGCTATTGCGCAGCCGTTTTGGTACAAATCCTCAGTATCTTGATGCTATTTGCTCTGTCAAAGACATCATTACCCAAAATTTCAGGGACTCTGCCTCTGCGGTTTGTGCTTCTTCTGGTTGGAATATGGTGGTTCTCGTTCACCATGGTCTCTCGGCGGTGGCTACGGAACAGACCCGGGCCTCCCCTGGATTCTTCAAAGGGAGCAGCGGGTAACAGCCGGTGGCGCATCTGGCTTCGGCTGATTGGGTTTGCGTGGAAGTCATTGTGGAAGACGGTCAAAGTAGCAGTCAAACTCCGAGAAGTGATCATCTTCCTCATTGCCTGGTTCCTTCTGTCGGACGCGATGGCGACGGTGTCCGGTACAGCTATTCTGTTTGCGCGCACAGAACTAAAGATGAGCACGACAGCCGTTGCACTACTGTCCATCACAGCTACCTTGTCAGGCATGGCCGGGGCGTTTCTGTGGCCGGTGGTTTCGCGGCGCCTCCGACTCAAATCCAATCACACTATTATGCTCTGCATCGCCTTATTCGAGGTTATACCCCTTTACGGCATGCTTGCTTACATTCCTCTTTTCAAAAAATGGGGCGTGATTGGGCTTCAGCAGCCATGGGAGATTTTCCCCCTGGGAATTGTTCATGGCCTAGTATCCGGTGGACTGTCGTCCTACTGCCGCTCCTTCTTCGGTCTGCTAATTCCACCCGGTAGCGAGGCCGCCTTCTACGCTCTGTATGCGGCTACGGATAAAGGAAGCTCGTTTATTGGCCCTGCCATTGTGGGAGTGCTCATTGATGCTACGGGCCAGGTGCGGTCGGGCTTTTTCTTCATTGCCGTCTTGATCCTACTCCCCATACCGTTGATCTGGAGGGTAAATGCAGAGAAGGGACGGCAGGACGGGTTAGCCATGGCGGAGATATTAGAAAAGTCGCATGGAGAGCATGCCTCTGACTATGGAGGCCCTTCGGAAGAGGCCGAGGGACTGCTGGCTCGCAACGTATGATTGGTTATGCGTCCATGATAATGATTGATAGAACCCTATATAGAGCGCTTATACCCCGTGATTACCTCCATAGACATATGGATTACTGCTGAACCACGATGGTTCCAAGTCCAATCACGCTGCTCTTTGGCCTTCGTCATGGCTCATTGATAATTGTCGAATGTTCAAGTCGTTAGCCAAAATCACCACATTTTTCAGGAACCTCCACGGCATCGCAGCAGCCATGAAGAACTGGACTCCGAAGGTCCATGGAATCCGAGACGACGTCGCTCGATCGCAACCGGGCGGCATCCTCAAGGATGTGCGCTAAACGCGGTGTTGCCTCAGTCAGTGAGCCCCGGTAATATTCCAGTCCTGTCACGAGCTGAGGGTCATGTGGCGGCAGACGGGGCAATGTCGCTATTTGATATACCATGTTCAATCACTGAAATGAACACCGGCCCGTTATGAGACGTATAATTCATTATAATCGTTATACATGTTTTCCTATGTAAGTGAGGATAAAAAGTGAGTTCAATCAAGTTGTCCGGTAGTCAGCTGGAACGTCTTGTGAATATTGACCTGGTAACGGTCCCAAGAGTCCTCAGGAAGGTTAAATTCCTCCTGGCTGCTGTGATGGCTTCGCGCCATCGGCGACGAGATGGTGGTCACCACAACGTTGGAATATTCGTCCGGAAGGTCAGGGCGCCAGTAGCTTGGATCGCGAGAATCCTTATTCGATGAATTCCCCGGCAGGCTCGAGAGCGGGTATTGCCTGCTGTGTTTGCCACTGCGTCTGAGGCTGCCGTCCAGAAACCAGCGGAATAGGGGGCGGAGAGTGACAAGGCTTCCGGCTGTGATGCCGAGTCCGGTTTCCATCACGGACCAGATTGCGATTTGGTAGGTGGAGTCTATTCGTTAGACGTTAGCAGGGTCCATGGGTTGTACCAAGTCTGTACTCACATAGGAAATCCTCATCTCCGTAGTAGTGAAGGAACGGCAATCGGATAATTACTGCAACACTCGCACTGGAGACGGATGGTTAGTCTGTGATATGGCAATGGCAGACGAAATGATACCTACACGGCTCCCAAACTGAGAATCCCGCCAAGGGCGATCTTTGTCTTGCTGTTCATCTGCAGGTTCCATACCAGCAGAGCGGGCATGATGCCGAGCGTCAAGTCGCAGAAGATAGTGAGCGAACTGTAGAGATAGGCAATCGCCAAAAGAGCGTCTCTAGACAAGCATGTTCCCGAATAGAGAGGGTCCACACGGAGCCAGAAATAGGAGATGGGATTGCAGTCCAGTAGCAGAACGAGCCAGAACATGAGTCCAATGACGATAGAGAGGGCAATGACGGCCCACATGATGATGCGATGCAATCTTCGCACGGCTAAACGCTGGAGCGTCATGGATATGGATACTTTGGTGACAGCAGACGACCAAATATAGAGCATCTGACCAAGCCACCACCACTGAGGTGATTATCAGCAAGGATATTCAGGTTAAAGCGGATACACCATACCAGCAGCGATCTTTTAAGCTCATCCAGTGTCCCCAACCTCTCAAACTCGACCATTTTATGTCCGACTCCGCTCTCTGAGCCAATCATACAACAGATGCTCAAGGATACAAAAAGTGACTGGAAAACTGTTAGCTTACTCGTTCATCGGATCAGTCCAGCACCATAATACCAAGGCGAGAACCATGAGAGCATCATCCCATCCGAAGGCTCGCACCACGTACAGACGAACAAAGCTGCGTAGAACAACTGCCACGACCGAGATACCCGTCATTACAGCAGATACCACAAAGATCGCAAGAGAACGGTCGACGAGGGCCAGCGAGCTGCTCATTGTGACGTTTATGGCACTTGCTCAGTGTAGGCCTCAAGCTGGTCGCGGATTGATTCTTTCGTTATCAACAGACAGCTATTCAATCCGAACGAGACCGTCCAAGTACGTTGACGAGTGCCATGGTAGTGAAAGGAGGAATAAAGCTGCTGCCAGTCTGAAGATGACTTCTGAGTACCTCTTTAAGAACCCGACAGATTTTGATTTTCGGAGGTCGATGGGCATAAGGAAACCGGGCCTTCGTATAAGAGCAGGCCAAGGAGCCAAGCAGCTATATGGCAGAAATGAAACCAGCAAACGAGGGACCAGATCTTTAGCTCTAGACCCATTGTCCTGCTCCAGGGTCCGGATCGTGGCTGTCGAGTATACTTCCCACTTCCGAGATCTAACCTTTCATGGCACTGAACCCGTGGGCCAAGGTACCCACACCGATGGCGAGTGACTCGAGTGAGACATCGAGATGGGGGAACTGGGAACAGGAGGGCAGGGATGACTCCAGACGCCAACTGGAGTTCAGAGAAAAGTCGGGGCCACTTAGTCTCCTTTTTCTGCATGAATTCAGAATTGGTGAAGTATTGGTGAGGAGACCCGAGGTTTGGGGCTTCTCGGGTTAGAGTCAGGTACACAGTCTCCTAATGATCACTAACTAGTTAGTAATAGTGGCATGTAGTTCGTGGAAATAACATTCTGGAACACGGAATCGACACTCAAATGCTGGAAGGCTGCGGCACTACTCCGTATGAAGTGGCAAAGACCCTAGCCCGTAGGCCCTAGCGTCTCAATCATGCCTTAGATAACCGACGGCGGGTTCTGACTGACCTCTCGAAGTGTCAGAGCTTGCAAGCCATCTTGATCCCTAAACCCTCGTTGAACTTTAACGAGTCATGACGCGGGACCCTATTCCGAGAAACGATAAAGCGCTATCAATCATTGGAAACTGCAGTGGGGCCGCGCGGGATGAACAATACTAAAAGTAAAATGGAGCATGATCCATCCCTGGTCAATTCTTTTGTCGAACTTTCTTCGAGCGATGAAGGACCTTGGATTGGGGAAGAGATCCTTCTGGGTTCATAGATCAGCGGTTCCTGAGACTATTGAAACGATCATTAGCCAACCTGTGACATTTGTGATGTCAAGTGTAAAGCACTGAACCTGTTCTCCTGAGGCTGTTTCAGTAACCTCTCTTTCGAACCTGCTTCTTATTCAATGGAAATATGATCGGTTTGATGATTCCTGTGGGTTGGGCCGGGGAAAGATATTGTAGAAGAGATGGAGTTCTTGGGAGCCGAGAAAATATCTCCTCCCCAACCACACCACCGAAGGACACAAGGACAATCTCCCCAAGTGAACAACTTGCAATTAAGTATGTCAACATTTGTCCTGAAATTGCGAAGTGATATTAAAGTGTCTGCTACGGAGTATTTCAAGGTCTTATCATTCTGGTTGCCAGCGCTGACTATGTTAATTGAAGACAAGATATATTTCTAGAAGAAGTCAAGGTTCATCCCGGACTGAAGCGTCCAGGAGCCCACCATGAACGAATGGCGACGGACAGCCATAGAGCCCTTCTTTGGGCAAATTATGGCTATTAATGCAAGCAATGTTGCAATCCACTGATATGTCCCTCTGATTGGCGTATCCTCTGCGCATCCCAGCCGCCATCGGTGCGACACAGATTAGCGGTCTAGGTTCGTATCCCTTCGTCTTCAATGTGAACTGACACCTAACGACCCTCGTTATCCTTCACTCCATTGTTAATCTATCATCTACGAGTCGCAAGGCGCAATGGCCATCGAGCAACACACGTCCCAGTGGGACGACTTCGTTGCCAAACACCGCAACGTCGAATTCGTCTGGCTACAATTCATGTCCTACCGCAGTCTCGTCTATACGCGCATTTTCCCCATGGACAAATTCAAAGCCATGGCACAGAAGGGGAAATTCATCACCATACCCAAAGTCTCACTGCTCCTAGGTCCCGGTGATGTTATCGCCGAAGGAGGTCTGCCGTCGGGTAAATTCTGGTTGCGGCCGGATTTTGAGACCGCATATTGCCAGTCTGGATCCAATGGAACTCGAGCTGTCATCATGTGCGACTTTGTAGACGATGAAGACGCGCCGATCGGGGAGTGCGCGAGATCGCGGCTGAGAGCGTTGGAGGAGACGCTGCTGAGCGAGCTGAAGTGCTCGGCATTGGTCGGGTTCGAAATCGAGGTGACGTTCATGCGAGCCGAGAAGAGTGATGGTGTGATGCGGTTCTCTATGGCCAATTACGAGCATTCGTGGTCTAGTATGACGGCCGAGGACGAGTCGATGCTGGAGATGCTGGAGACCATTGCGCGGACGCTGGCTACGGCAGATGTTCCCTTGGAGCAGTTACATGCTGAGGCGGCGCCAGGTCAATGGGAGTTTGTCTTGCCTCCTGCAAGACCTATCCGCGCCGTTGATGTGCTGATCAGGGCCCGTGAGATCATCAAACGAGTTGCAACCTCGTTCGGATATCATGCTACGGTGTATTCGCGCCCATCGCCCGTCCATCCCGGTAACGGGGGTCATGTACATTTGTCAGTAAGTCCTGTGGGTGAATCAGCGAATTGGGTCCAAAAGGCAGAATCCTTCTTCGCAGGTATCATGAGCCATATGCCCGCCATCATGGCGTTCTCCTTGCCTCAAGATATCAGCTACAGTCGTGTCGCAGCTGGGCTTTGGAGCGGGGGCGAATACGCCTGCTGGGGGTGGGAGAACAAAGAGGCTCCACTCCGCCGCATCGAGGAGAATCATTTCGAGTTCAAGCTGGCTGACGGTCTTGCAAACCCTTATCTCACTTTGTCCGCAATGATCGCTGCTGGAATCGACGGGATGCGGAATCATGAGCCTCTGCAGGGAGGTGACTGCGTGACATCTGCATCAGAGCTGTCGCCGGATGAGCGGCAAGCCCTGGGAATCAACACGATCTTACCAAAAACACTCGACGAGAGTTTGATAGCATTAGAGAAGGACCGTGCTTTACATAAACTGTGTGGCTCAGACATCGTCACCACGTATGTGCTAGTCAAGCGGACAGAGGCAAAGATTCTGCGCCAAATGGCTGACGACGATCGAAAGAGTTGGCTGATTGCGAGGTACTGAGCAGATAGCTCTTTTTGACGAGTAGAATTCTAGAACTCAAACACCTCAAACACCTCAAACACCAAAAGCATGTCAAATGGAACTGAGCCCCTAAATCCAATTAGACTCCTGGCTTGTTGTCAGTGTCCGCACAGCTGCCGAAGGTTAACGTTCTCATGCCCGTAGGACATACTCTATTGATGCACCAAATTACCATCCATACCCCTGGTATACACATCGAGTCATCAAGTCCTCAACGATCGTCGATCTGGCGGGCGTTCGCAGCAGGTCGATGAAGACGGCGAGGGTGAGAGGTACTGATACTGTGAATGAGTAGTACCTCCTTGTTCGGCCATATCCATCGCATAGGATGGTGCTTGCCTCTTCCTCGCTTCAGATGCCGCAATTCTTTAGATGTCCTTCTTCTCGCGGATCGGGAGCTCCTCTGTGTCAAGAGGCCAGCTGTTGGAGGCAATGATGGCTGGACGCAGCGTGAGGGCGCGAATTAGGTGGATAACGCGGTATACGGTCGGTGCATTGTACGCCACTTCTCGCCAGCAATGGCAAGGTGGGCGTGTGGATGGTGGTAATCGTGGATTAACGAAGACAGCCAGATCAGCTGGCGAGAAACTGGCCGACAACTCTGTAGAGATTGCGAATTAGACTTGCCATAATCGTGATCAGAACGAAGCCTTGTGCTTTACCATCAATCGACATTGGAAAGTGGCAGTTGCTGAGCATGATGCGCCCTTCGGTGAGTAGAAGAGCCCAGCTAGACAAGTCAACAGGATCATGAAGGACACAGCACTAGATGTGCTTGCTAAGAACAATGAAGGGGACATTGTTCGGCTGCTTCAGTCCATACCCACGACAACAGCACAGGACAAGTGGAGCTGGAAGCTTGACTCTCTTGGCCAGTGGATCTTTTCCCTTCGCTTAATTGCTAGACTGTTCACTGCACAGTATTATTCCTGTCTGTTACTGTGGCTGTCTGCTATTATTATCAGGCAGGTGGAAATTCAATCGCCTAATCCAATGCTTGACCTTATTCATGATACTCTTTTGCTTATCTGTCTTGTCTGATATATCAGTATCAAGACAATGATAAATCAGTCGCTATATAGCTATACATCCCCACAATCCCCTCGTTGCATATGCCATTGTGCTCGCACTGTATGCATATGCACATTGCTTCCGGCAGGGCAGCCAAGTCCAACACTGAAGCTCTCAATGATCTGTTAGACCCGGTGGTTGCGACGCTATTGGCGCGGACATGCCCGCATCCATCCCTACATCATTCCTTGTACTCTGCATCGCGGGGTGCATCTCTACCTCAATCTGTCATCCTGCCGCTGCAGCTGTTTTCGATCTATCGACATTATTCCTACTATCATCACAATGGTCTTGGATTGCTTTCAGACAGCATTCCGTCCACTCCAGATGGCTGAGGCATTCTCAGACCGGCCGGGTCCGATGGCAGACCTGAACCAGCGCAGTGGTGAATCAACTATCTACAGTGGATCAACAAGCGGGGAACACCCTTTCTATTGGATCGCTTGTCCCAAGAGTCTGCTATACGCTTCTGGGCATTTTGTCGGCTGGGATTTTCCTTACTCTTTCGAATGCAACAATTGGTGAGTTCGTGGCAGGGCTCTCTGTGCCCGCTCAAACTCTGGGGAAGACGGGGAAGAACCTCAGGACGAGCGTGGGATTCCCATCCTCTATCTGGGGTAATGCACTAAAAGGCAACGGGAGACAAATGAGCACCGATGATCGGCCAGCCAAAGCCTGGTCCACTTGTGTATCGCCTCCCCCGGCGCCCGCCGATGACCGTGCAAAATGGACATCTGGTATATAAACGCGATTGACATTTCTGTCAATGTGTGACCCATCAGAGCGGGGCACTGAAGGGCCTTTACATCACTGTTTGAGTTTCACAGATCGCTCATATTGAAATCGATATATTGAGATACCTGCGGTACTTGCATATATTGCACGTTCGTCCATTGGCCGTTGAGATGGCGCCCTATTTTGGCCTTCGTGGCTCTGCCTTGAGCCATGCCATCATCTGCCTGGTCGTGTGCCCGGCCTTTGTCACCTATGGATACAACCTGAGCGTGGCCGGTGGCTTGCTGACGCTCGAATCGTTCGTCGGGACCTTTCCCCAGATGGATACGATTCATACCTCGGGGGCTCAGCAGCATTACAATTCCACCATTCAGGGTATGTTCAGCATCCAGCATAGGAATAATGGCTGATGATATAGGAACCATCGTGGCCCTTTTCACCGTCGGTGGTATCTTTGGCTCCCTGTCGTGCGTATACCTCGGTGACCGTCTGGGTCGCCGAAAGGTCATCCTCCACGCATCTGGTGTGACGATCATCGGTGCAGTTCTTATGGCCACGGCATTCGACTTTGCTCAGTTCATCGTGGCAAGACTGGTTCTGGGCTTGGGGACGGGTGCATATCTAGCGACGGTCCCGGTGTGGCAGTCGGAGATCTCCAAGGCCAGCAAACGGGGTGCTCATGTGGTGACTGACGGCATCTTCATCGGTATTGGTGTCTCCCTGTCCCTCTGGATCGACTTTGGCTTCTACTTCATCACCGGCAACTCGGTCTCGTGGCGGTTCCCCCTTGCCTTTCAGATTGTCTTGCTGTTGATCGTCATGGCGTTCATCGTGGTCTTTCCTGAATCACCCCGGTGGCTGGTCAAAAAGGGCCGGATTCAGGAAGCCCGAGAGATCCTAGCCGCTCTGGCCGATGTGGAGCCCGACTCGGACTCGATCAGCGCGGACATTCGTGATATTGAGCTATCGCTGTCCATCTGTGGCAATGGCTCGTTCAAGAACATGATCACCATGGGCGAGCAGCGGCTGTTCCATCGCACCCTTCTCGCGGCAGGCGGGCAGATGTTCCAGCAGATGTGCGGGATCAACCTGATCAGCATGTACGCGACCACCATCTTCGAGCAGTACCTGAGCATGAGCGCAATCAATTCGCGCATCCTGGCGGCGGCCATGTGCTTGACACAGCCACTAGGCGGGTTCCTGGCTTTCTTCACGATCGACCGGCTGGGCCGGCGTCCCCTGATGCTGTGGAGTGCGGCAGCAATGTCCATCTCCATGGCCATCCTGGCGGGGACCACCTCGGTGACGGACAACACAGGCGCGACTGTCGTCGCTATCATTTTCCTCTTTGTCTTCCAATTCATCTTTACCGTCGGCTACTCCGGCTTGACGTTCCTGTACGCCACCGAGGTCGCACCCTTGCAGCTGCGTGCGGCCATCAGCGCCGTCTCCACAGCCGCCGTGTGGACCTTCAACTTCCTCCTGGCGCAGGTGACGCCCGTCGGGTTCAACTCGATCGGGTACCGGTACTATATCATCTTCGCGGTGCTCAACGCCGCCATCGTGCCAACCGTCTACCTCTTCTTCCCTGAGACCAACGGCCGCACCCTCGAGGAGATCGACGAGATCTTCATCCGGTCGAAGAGCATCTTCGACCCGCCCCGCGTGGCGCGCAGCCTGCCCCGTATGCATTTCGCCGAGGTGGTTGATGTCGCGGCGGATTCGGAGGATGACAAACTGACCAAAGCCTGATTTCCGCCATCCACCAAAGTCGCGGGTTGATTAATTGATCCTGATGTCTGTGCCAAGTGTCGGACCAGCGGTCCGCTGGATAAGTTCGCTGGATAAATGCAGAGAGATCATCAGTTGAACGAATAGACAATATTAACCCCGTATCTGATTGGGTATACGACACGCAGATCGTCTGCATGAATATGATTGACGAACTTGACGAACGCTATGAACGGGCAATAGGCATTCTAGACTACTTTATTTGAATCTCGAAGGATCTGAAGGATTGTCTGCGAAACACACGGAGTGATCAGGATGCAACCGACATCGGCGTGGTATTTAGCCGTTTCAGCATGAGACACTCTTGTATATAAAGCAGACATCGCATCCTCTCTATGCAATCATGAATCAATCGACCACCTTGATCTAACTGACATTACACTGCGTATCAAAATGGAAAAGATGAAATCCTGGCTCCTGTTCCTCCCCCTCGTCCGCTGCGACGTGCTCTGGAGCGGCTTCTTCGACGCCAACTTCACCGTCGACCACTTTGACAAATGTACTCCCCTTATCCTTCCTACCCATATACTCATACTCGTACTGACGATGCAGGGTCCTGGTCCAACCAAATCCCCCCGTACCAATGGTACATCCACGGCTCGCAGCCCACACCGCACTACCTAGGCCTCTCCCCGGACTTTAAGAACCCGGCTTCCAAGGCTGATGCCCAGGGTATTCGGATTACCATCGTACCTCCCCTCTCATCCCCTATCCCTCTATCCACATGCCAGAAGAGACTAATGATGATGATGAAAGGACGAGACATCCTCCTGGAACGCCCAAACAATGATGCGCAGCGAGATCATCCCCCAGGTCACCGGCACCACCAACCTGGGCCAGGGACACCTGTACTACCATTTCTCGGTGTCGACAAGGGAAACCAACGCCCCCGATCCGAGCCTTGAGCATCAGATTGCGTTTTTTGAGGTAGCCCCTTCCTTCCCCAACCCATTAGTTTAAGTGTTGTGGAGGATGTGGCTGATGAGGATGGTAGAACCACTTCACCGAACTCAAGTACGGGCGGCTGAGCGGCACTGAGCCCGATAACACGCTGCGGTGGATGGTCAGCGGACAGACCAAATGGTCTACTCCCCTAGTGGCCGGAACGTGGTATAACTTTGCGTACGATATTGACTTTGACGCGAAGACGGTGGGCCTGTGGGCGTCGACGGGGCCGGAGGCGCTCAAAAAGGTTGTGGACAATGTGGGCGCGAATACGTTCACGGATTCCAAGGATTGGCATGTTGGGGAGCTGAGGCTGGATAATAGTAATCCGGGCAAGGCGAGGGCGGAGGATTGGTTCTGGTCGGGGGTTTATGTGGAGAGTGGGAGGGTGACTACGGATGTAGCTGGGCCTTGACTCTTTGATTGCGAGTGTAGCATTTCTTATATATATTGGAGGTTGCAAATGATAGTGAATCAGAGGATTGATCAACGAATGCAGTACCCCCCGTCAATGAGGAGATCAGTCCCGGTCATGTAGGAGCTGGCATCGCTGCACAGATACACATACGCGCCCTTGAGCTCCTTCGCGTCCCCGTTGCGGCCCATGGGAATCATACTCAGCCACAGATCCTGCACCTTCTTATCCACGAAATCCGACAGTCCGGTATCAATATACCCCGGGGAAATACTGTTGACCCTAGCAAAATCCCTCCACTCATTCGCCAGCGACTTGGCAAAGTGAATACACCCCGCCTTGGCCACATTATAACTCGTCTGCTCCTGCGGATAATTCGCAATATGGCCAGACATACTGCTCGTAATCACAAAGCTTCCCTTTCCACGCTCCTTGAAGTGCGGGCCCACAGCCTTCGCACAGTGGAACGTACCCGTCAGATCCGTCTGAATGACCTCCTCCCACTCCTGAATAGACCCATCCAGGATCCCCGAGCTAGCGGTACGCCCCGCATTCGCAATAAACGCATCGATCTGCCCGAACTCGGCGAGCACGTCCGACACCAGCTTCTGCACGCTCTCCCAGTCGCCCACGTTGCACTTGTAGGCCTTGGCCTTGATGCCGTAGGTTTTGGAGAGCTCCTCGGCGTTCTTCTCGCCGCCTTCGGGGCGGGAGGAGTACGTCAGGGCGATGTTGGCGCCCATTTCGGCGCAGCCGCGGGCGGCTTCAATGCCCATGCCGCGGGGCCCGGAGGCGCCGGTTACCACGACGGTTTTGCCTTTGAGGCTGAGGAGGTCGTGGAGGGAGGAGGCGGCGGGGACGGGGATAGGCATTTTGATGGTAGATGGTTATAAATTGTGATAAATCTTAGATGATTGTTGTTGTAAATAGGATAGAAAGCAGGAAGAGGGGTAGTTATATACCCCGGAATGGGCGGATGGCGTCGATGATGTCATGACGGGTCTGAGGACCCTCGTAGCAAGTGGTCGCTCCCTCGTACTTTACCCCTCAGATAGACCCATCAGCATTAGCAAAGCATCATACGAGGCTTTCTAATGGGTCTCTGTTGGTTTCTAATGATCTGATTGCTTTGTGAGGGGATGCTAAGTCTTAGTCAATCTTTCCTAAGCGCTTATGCATGCACGTATGCGATGCAACTCCCAATAGCATCAGGTAATCATTGTTATTCCATCGTCCATTCGCTAGTTTCTCGCTCGTTGCTTTATGACATAAAGTAGCGTGATCCTTACCAAGAATCCGGCTTGAATTGAGTTGGAGGGGTACCGGCGGTGGGGTAGCGGAACAAGGAACAGTGGAACCTACGATGCAATGTCTGTCACTGTTAGGTAACCCAAAGTCTATTATTGAGTATATAATACAGAGGATATCAACTGGTTAGACTCTCCTCGCTCTCTCCCCTCTTCGTAGGATGGCTCGATGTAATAATTGTGGTTGTCACACCCTGATACTCCTCGTCCGCCATTCCCGTCCACAGTCGACGTGCGTCGTCGCCCGCCTCATCGGGTTTTGACCGCCGCGTGGGCCCCTTGGGCATGTTGCTGGATAGCGGAAACGAGCCTGGTTGTCGCTGATGACTTCGTGAGCCTGACGAGCCATCACGAAGGAAGCGAACCAGAGGACGTAGGGTGGTGAGCGAGCCTGCCGTGATGCCGAGTCCGGCTTCGACGTTACTCCAGATTGAGATCTGCTATATTAGCTCTTGACTTTTGATCCAGGTGGACTGATGCTCACTTGGTAGGTTGCATAGAAAAAGTCGGGATCCTTGTAATTGTGGACAAACGGAATTCGAACAATGACGGCCGCGCTGGCAATGCATCCGATCCCCAAAATTCCTGCAATGGCCATCTTCGTCCGGGCGTTCATCCGCAGAGACCAGATGATGAATACTGGCAAGATTCCAATCGTGAAGTCGGTGACGGCCGCACCCACGCTGTAGGTATACGCAATGGCGATCAGGATATCCGTATCGAGGCACGACCCTTCCTTGGTGAGTCGGTTCCAGAAGTAGTCTACCGGTTTACACTCGAACATGGTGAAAAAGAAGAAGAGGAGGCCCACAGCCACGGTCACACCCATGGCGGCGTAGAGGATGAGGATGTGCACTCGGTTAATGGTGATGCGCAGGAGGGAGATGATGATGGATATTTTGGCGACCACGCAGGTGATGACATAGAAGACTTGACCAAGCCACCAGCACTTGTACCGTTAGCATATGTCTTTCGATCTGGTGGTGAATCATACCAGTAGAGCTCGTCGGTAATAATCCGGGTGCTCTATAAAGTAAACCCTCTTCTGGCCCATCCCATAGGAGCAACCAACGAGAGTGCAAATTGCGAACCCTAGGTTGAGAGCCTTACTCGTCAGCACGCTAGATGAGGTCAATAAGGTAGAAAACCTACCATGGCGGCGACCATCGTCCAGTCATCCAGGCCAAAAGCGCGCACCACACGCGCGCGAACGAAACATCGCAGGCCCACGGTGACCAGCGAGAGGGCCAGAAAGACGGAGGTGGCCGTAACAATCGCCTCACTGCGACCGTTAAGCATGATGATGCCGAGACATGGGTGTCGGCTGTGAGAGAGCCTGGGTTAGACAAACATGAGCACAGTGGTGCGACCGAGTCCTTAATAAGGATAATCGGCAGAAATCAGCAGAGAGAAACCCTATTTCTGATTAGCGGGAGAAGTTTATTGTTGCAAGTCATGCAGCTCGTGCCACGGACGCCATGCGACGTCCTCCTGTTATGGCCCAGCTGCCCAGACTTTGGCGGTTTTATGGTACGGAATACGGAGGACTCCGCAATAGGGTCGGTTGACACTATTTGGATCGTCGCACAACAGAGGTCGATAGACTGCTCTTTTGGCCATCAATCGGATCCTAAGAGATTGAGATCTGTCATCAACAAGTTAACAAGATCAGCAGTGATCAATAGTCTACCGAGTCGACGAGGAGTCAAGCTCGCCGTCACTGTGGCATGGGCAATCTTGGGGACTTGTACGGAGTCCGGAGGGCGTACTTCACGGTACTTGGCAGTAAGCGGACCATGCCCTCGTGTGGTTCATTTCCCAGTCCGTATATTGCAGATCGTGTCAGTGGAAGCTAGCCACGAATCATGACTTCCTGGTGGGGATTGATGGTCAAAACCACGGATGTCGGAGGCGAACCCTCAAGACTTGACCAGAATGACCAGCTGTTCCTCTGTGACTGTCGATTGGTTGAGTGTAGAAAGCGGCGAAGAGAGCCGCAGCAGGTGAAGCTGTTCAGGGGAAAACATCCGGATCTAACAAAGTTAAACGCCATCCCTGTGAATTCATTACTTAATAACTACCTCTCTACCTCTGAGAGGAAATCCCTGTCTTTGCCTCTCTGGAGTCTGACTTGGACTAGAGAGGTATGTACTGCGAAGATACTTGGAAAGATGATGAATGGAAATGTCTGCTGCAGATGGTTGAATTATTCAGTTCTTCCGTTAGTCTCGTCGATTTCTTCACCTCCGGTTGATTTTGATCCCCTTGTTGATCTGCTGCCATTGTGTGCTTCATCCCGATCATCAGGCTATTCGGGATCTACGACAATGCGGCATTGGACTATTGAAGACAAAAGTAAAACTTGAGGCATTATTGAATGACATTCAGAGATCCAACCATGTGGTCGGCTGGTCGCATTGGTTTACTATCATTCCTGTCATTCCGAAAGGATTCAAGCTTAAAAGTTTTGGCTCCGTTAGTCCATTGCTTAGATCGCTGTGGATTGTGGAAGATCAGCGTACGTAACTACTGTCTCAGAAGCGGCACGAGCATTTGGATCTGACATGAACTATTGAACTCAAATCCTCTTGACCCATACTGTCAAGGGTCCTCTATTCATCTATTAAACTTAAGAGGACTGATGCTGATTGCTGGAAGGTGCGCCGAGTTTACTCCGGAGTCCGGACATTGAGGGGGAAAGGGGCACTTGGCAGTGGCAATGGGCACTGTCTCTTCTTTCAAGTTCTTTCACTTGTTGACTTGAGGATATCTCAATCCAGGGTCCTTTACCACCATTACAGCTGCATAACCGAGTCATATAAGCTGTATCTACTATCTAGAGAAATGAGGTCAGGCTCAGATATCAGAATGGCCGCGGGAAATTCCCCGCACTCTGTCGATGTAACAACCTCGGTTGTCTGAGATAGAGATAAAAGCATCAAATTGACATCTTGTGTCAAATCAATAATAGCCAATATCACTGAAACTCCCTAGTGATCAGCACAACACAATTCACAACATGCCTGGTCTCACGCTGCATCTCCTTGCTCTCGCTCCCTCCACCACCGCCGAGTCTTTCCTTAGCCAGCTCCGCCAATCCTCCGCCGTCAGGGTCATTCTCGCCTCTCGTCCACGACACATCGTCATTCCTCCCACTCTCATTGACTCCGATCTGCTGACAACCACAAAATTGGACCTCCTTGTTCTCCTTCAACCGTACTCGACGACCAAAGAAGCAGCCCTCGAATCCCTTCCGCCTAACCTACAACCTCTCGTGCAACAGGAGTACCGTCTCGCCGTCGGCATCCCCTCAAAGCTCCTATCCAGCTACGATGACCGCGACAAATCCCTCAAACGAGCCGCCTCCTCCATCCCTCTGACCGGCTCCCTGGCCAATGCCTGCCAGAAATCTTCCTCAAAGAATCTGGAACTCTCTCCCGACCTACTCGCCTTCATGGACACCCTCACGCGTACACACAATGGTCCGGTCACCATGCTGAATCTGCTGCATTTCCACCACCCCAACGGGAAGAAAAGCTACTACCAATACGGACAGGCTTTCATCCCTGTCGCTGATAAACGCGGCGGAAATGCAAAGCTAGTAGGGAATGTCATCACACCCGCTTCGGCCGCTCAAGTCGACTCGCGCGGCAGCGTGGATCGACCAGAAACAGGCTGGTGGAACGAAATCTCGCTTGTGCATTACCCGTCTATCAGACATTTCTGCGATATGCTGGCTGGAGAGGACTATCAGGCGATTAATGAGAAGTATCGCTTGTCTGTGCGTTGCACCTTTTCTTCTCCTGATCTTCTAAAGCTAATGCCGTCCAGGCTCTTCGAGATACGTTCTTGCTTTGCACAACCGAGTTCGACGTGGAGGCTTCACCTGCCAAGCTATAATGCAAACAATGCATGTGTCTTTCCATCGGTTCGGTCTGTTTATCATGTCAAATTACAGAGAACAATTTGATCACTGTCTTTCAATTGTCCGGTCGTTCACCTACATCAAATGTTTCCAGCCTCTATGCATTACTAGCGCAGGAGAAACTGCCACCAGCTGACTCTTCGCTGATTGCTCGGCTAGACACGTACAGTCCAAGGCCACACTGACCCGTCAGTACGAGATGCGAGGAGACGAGGGTTACTTACCAGACACCCTCCCATGCCAAGCAGGGTGAAATTGGCAATGGTCAAGAATATTTTTCTCGGCGACGAGAACCAAAGCCCCCGGTTGATGAAGAGCCAGAAGACACCACATAGTCCGTCTACGTAATTAGTAAGGCATCACTTTCTGTTCTCAAAGGGGAGTACGCACATGAGAACCAACTGCTGAACAGTGACGTCTGTAGTATTGTTAGACATGCAATCATTCCGGCATGGGAACCTACAACGAGGCTCAGCAGGTTATTGAACTCAGGAACTGCTTCTGCAATGACCCAAGCTGTCGTCCACAGCACGACCGAGATGGCCACCCAAGTCCCTGTCGAGAAGAAACTGCGCCGGTGCATATGTTCGGTACCCCGGAACAGACGCACATAGATGTACTTGCATGCGATGTGTCCATTAATCACCCCGGCAATCACAATCTACAACGTCAGTCTCCAATACCCAAATGACATCATCCTACAGTTCATACCGTCGGGATTGCAATTCCATACGCAACCTTCGCCATCAAAGGGCCGGATGAGCCCAGTGCCGGTGACGCAACGTGCTGGCCGGCAAACCAGTATATAACCACCCCGGTGACGGTGTACAAGGTCGTGTTGATTATCTGAACAAAACACAGCGTCTTCGGCCACTCTCTGGGGTTTTTCATCTCGGAAATGAAGCCAAAGAAGGCTGGATGGGCAGCTGCCGTTGTTGGTCAATGGTTCCAGCTGCAGTCACGAAACAGAGGCTTACCATAAGCGAACACGATATCCGTGACTGCCAGAAACGCTCTGTACAGACTATTCGAGACAGTGACCTCAACCTCTGCATTCCGCAGCCGCTGGACACCAACAGCAATCATCGTGGCCAAGACTGCCGCAACGACGCTGGCAAATGCTGCGACATTGATCAGCAACAGCTCTTTTCACTCCTCATACGACAAATCTTACAAGCAACTGACAGCCATGACATCCTTTTAAACGTCCTCGGCAAGCTCAATATGAGCGAAAGCAGCAACCCCACCACCCCGAAAACAATACTACATGTGCCATGATCCGTCAGTGGTTCATCATGACAGTAAAAGTGAGAATGTGTGCCCCCATCACAAAAACTAGGGAGAGCAGCAGCCCCATCCCCAGGACCTCACGTCCGATCCAGCCAAAGAGAACCTCGCCGGCGTCTGCCATGCTATGCACATATGGATAGCGCTGCTTGAATTGCCCGATTACGTAGCCGGTGTAGACGGTGAGAATACCGAGGCCGACGATGAGTATCGCACCTCTATGTCAATCCGAAATTAGCGATTGGTCTAGGATCGGGGCCAGGCAATGGAAAGACCAACGGGACGATCCCCAGTGTCGCTACCGCCGGGGGAAGCGAGAGGATGCCTAGAGAGGTTCCCCCCGCGAGCATGACTAGCCACCGGCGTTAGTTCCAGCAGAAGCCAACAGCAGAGGCTGCGCACCTATCGCGCATCTCCTGTCCACATGTCACGTCAGATCACACTAGGCCTTCTGCTGGACCGTGGCGTACAGACCACCACTCTAATGTTCGATACTTGCTCTCTGCACCTTCTTCGTTTCCGAATGGCTCTCCGTGCGGAGTTTCGGGCTGTGCTTTGTACGTTTCGCCTTGATTGAGGGGTACTGCCGGCTGCATTTCGAGGTCGAGGTTGGGTGTATCGAGTGGCATCTTGGTATTGCGCAGTGCGGACTGAGAACTAAGTCGCAAATGCTGCTTCCTTGGCAAGAGCCGGCATCGCCTCGTTCTGGTTTTATATCTCCAGGAAAGTAGTCGACTAGGTAACATCAGCCAGGAGATGCAATGCAACTATGCCTTTTGGCCACTGTGAAGAGACCCCAAAATGAAAGATCACATCCATCACATCTCAAGCGAGTGTTCTAGACTGGGATTAGGTCCTCCTTGCGTGGATGGCGATGGACCCTTGCATCCCCAAGATCTGGCTGAGATTCGAAAAGGAGCATTCTGGTCGTTCAAGGCAGACATCATTTATTCCTTGCTTACAATCGGGTCCAGATTGAAATCATGTCTGGACGAGGAATCATGGCTCGCCTTGTAGTATCTGCAAAAGTCTATCATCTATGTCTAAAGCCAGGGTATCATCAATCAAGTTCATAGCAGTCATTTCATAGTCTCCGGGCACCCACGGTCCCGAATGAACAAGCCCACCCCGGCCAGCTCACAGGCCCGGCGCAAGGGTCCCACCATCTCATAAACCCGCTGCTTGATGACCTTTTCGCCAGTCGCAGAGCCCTCGTATCCAGAATCCTCATATTCCTCCTCGTGGAACATTCCCTCAATTTCCAGCTTTTTCAAGTCCTTGAAGCGAGGTGACTGTCCACGTCTACCGTCAGAAACGCCACAGTTGTTGACACCAAGCAGCGTCCCCAACTGGTTCACCAACATCGCCAGCGAATTCTCCTTGCATCCTTCTACATACAATGACTCCACTCCAGTCGGTAAGACCTCCGCCAGAGGAACCGACGGCTCAGCCTGGTACCGGATATCCAAAAGATTCAGCAACCGGATCCGGACGTCCTTCAGGTTTGTGAAATCGGCCAGCGATCCGAACCACTCGTCGTGCGTCTCGTTGGCACCCGCAATGGTGAAGGGGAGATGGACTCCGCAGCTGTCAAGCCAGAGAGTGTGCAGGGTGTGTTTACTAGCGGATAGCGAGCGGTACAAGGCAGCAGGCCGGTAGCCTTCGGCGAGCAGATGGCCGTCTGAATGCTGGTATTTGAACGACCGAAGGGCGGAGCAAGCGGCGACAATGCTGCTCATGCCTTTGGCACCGCTGCTGCTGTTCAAGACGATATCAGATACCGACGAGGCCGGCGGCGATGGCTCTTGTTGCGGCTGCGCGTCCGCGGAGGTCGATTCGATTACTGAATCGACTGTGATGGCGCGCATCGATGGGAGCTGGAGGAATGGGAGTACCTGAGACGGGAGGTAGGTGCCCTTGCTGTCCACTGTGTCGTTCAGGTGACCCAAGGAGACTTCTCGCAGAGCACGGAAGGCGGGGTAGGCGTCGAAGGGCTTCTCTCGCTGGACCGCCCGCTGCATCATCCGGTCTAGATACCTGTTCTCCTTGGGATATAGCAACCGCAGCTGCTGTACATTCCTCACCAGCGGCAGAAGAAGGGCAACCCAGGCCTCTCCGACATCTTGCTGCAGATCCTGCTCCCACTGGGCGTACTCCTCGTCTGAGTGACTGATTTCTTGAGCCCAATTACGAAACACTTCCATGTCCTCTGCAGTCACGCTAGTGCTCTCGTACGACTCTGATCTGGTTCGCCACCCACTCAAATCCAAGGCGCGAACCGCGAGAGCCAGCTCGGGGTGTCGCAACGTGGCACTCAAAAACGAGCGCGTCTGGCTGCAATCCTTCAGCGCAGCATATCGGTATACAAGCCGACGAAACAGATCATGGAAATGATGGCACACGAAGAGGAGATTGTAACGATCTCGATGATCCTCCAGGAACTCCCCAATTAGTAGTAGGACATCATTGGATAGTGACGGTGGCATGTTGTGAGTTCCACTGGTGATGAAAATTTCAATCAATACTGAAGACACCCTCATCCTTAAATGTATGCCTTTGAGGCAAGTCCTTTCACTACGGAGTACGGAGTAACAGAAATGTAATCCACCGTGGTGGACCATCTGGAATTACCACTTCGGGAAGGCGGGGGTCGTCCGGCAGATCTCCGCTGACCAATTCACCAATGGGAATAAAGCAGCGGGCATGTGGGCGGGACTCGGCGGAACTCTTCTCCACTTTTTCTGGAAAAATCAAAAGAGGAAATCTTCATCAGACATCATCTCTTTCCCACAGAGTGGAGTACTGTGGATCATTTGCCTGGTGTCAATGGCCAAATCATCATATTTACGGAGTAGTTTGAGTAAGATTGACCGTCTCTGACTCAGGCAGTCATCAGTATCAGTTGCCAGAGGCCCAGAAGGGCGGGTCCCTTTGGCGATCCGTGATATCCTCAGGGTTATTCCCAATTGCAAGAAACGCAGTAGACTTCCTCAATATTGTGAGCAGATTGGTCCGCGAGATTCTCAGCTCATCTCAGTATTTGAGTTGCATTCCTTGAATGCCAGAGCGGATGATTCCACTGTGTACCTGTATTATTGCACTTTGTAGAAAGCAAGCGTTATTCTGATTCAGTCATCACAATGGATTTAGTTTAGTGCGGACAGTCAAGAAGGACGTAGACTATCCTCGGCAGGCCTGCTTCTTTGGGATGTGGATCTTCCGCATCTGCAGCACTTCGTAGTATTATTCTTAGCACTAGCTAGGCTGATCTGGCGATCACTTTAGATCTTCATCTTCCTTGGAAAATACCGGAGGTTTGATGGGAATATGCTTTCCCGCAGCTAGATCAGTGATTCATTCGATAGGATTTGAGAAAGTCCTCTACAAGACTGGCATTGTTCGTTGGTATATATGCAAATTACGATCTAGTCATGGAACGGTGAGAATTATGCTAACAATCACTCTGACCAATCATGAAACCGACGTGGCTGCTTGGAAGTCGATATCCGTAATCGACAGCGAACTACACCTTGGCGATTATTGGTCAATCGATTCATCATACGCTGTTCAGTGGAATAGGGATATGGATATGCTACAAGTGCTTGCTATGTACAGCACTCATCCCTTCGGCAAAAGCATGAAGACCGAATCGGGACGTCTGCTGTCGCTGCAGCGAGTTTTAATTGCTGCTGGATGATCCTTGCCTCTGCCGAACGTCCCAGCTTCGTCAAACACTCGTGATACCCATGTAACGACCACACATTGTTCGGATGCTGCAGGGCCCGCGGCAGTGTATCGTCCATTCCCAGATCGGCACTGTACACTGCTGCGGCCTTCTCTACTTGTCCCTGCTCGAGCAAGAGAGCACCATAGGCATGCCGGGTGGGCTGCATCCAGCCCCATGGCTCGTCATAAGGGAGGTCATCCTCCAGCGCAATGGACCGTTGCAGGTGACTGAAGGCAGCGTCGACATTCCCGCGGCGGTAATCGATCTCCCCATCGAGCATGGCATCCGCAATGGCCAGAATATCAAGACCTCTGTTGTTGAACAGCGTGCGGCTGGAAGGGACACGGTCGAGAGCTTCGTGGAATCTTATCCGCTCCTTGTCCGCCTCGTCCAGCTGTCCGAGAGCTGCGAATGCTACGCCCTTGGCGTAGTGGATCATTGCCGTAGTCACGCAGTAGAGATCCTGGTCCTGCGGTAATTCCAGAGCAAGGACATCCTCCCAGCGCCCGAATCGGATAAGCACGTGCACTTTCATCGCGAGGAACCCCTCGAGCCAGTCAGCCATCGGGGGAGACTCGATCCGTAAAAGGTCTTCGGGAATTGACGCCTCCAGCTCCGCTGCTGTGTCCAAGGCCACCCTCGACTGTCCGGCGAACATGGCCGCGTAGATGCGGAAATGATAATCATGAGACCGATAGAGGGTATAGAAGTTGACGGGGCCTGCACGAGCGAGGAACTTCTCGTCCGCCCGGATGGCTTCTGAGTTGGAGGCCACTGCTCGGCGATAATCGCCGCAAAGAATGTCCAAATGCGTAGGCATATGATTCAAATGCCCTGCGTCAGGTACCAGACCCCGCAGGTGGTCGGCGGCCGTCAATGCGGCCTCCGGGGATCCTGACATCTCCATCAAATGGATGTACAAATGCAGTAGACCTGGATGAGAGTATCCTCCCTTCTGTGTCAGCGCACGGTCGAGGACAGATTTTGCGTCCAAAGTACGTGCGTCCGGCGCGGGCTGCCCAGTCTTTATATCCCAGAGCGCCCACGGCGTAAGATTCATCAAGGCATCTGCATACAGAACCGCGACGTCTAGGTCATCTGAATACTGTTTATACACCACTTCCATGGCATCTGCATAGCCCTGGTTCCAGGATGAGCAGTCCCCCGCCGGCTGATCATGCGGATACCGATACTGCAGGGCGTCGATCAGAGCCGCCTCTACTGGAGACGCTGTTTCTGCGTTGGCCTTTGCTTCTTCTGCAGCCCTGTGGGTGCCCTGCAGGGTTAATTCGAGCTCCTGCTGATCAAAGACCTGCCATGGTTTGTTGTAGTTCGGACCAAGGGCGTAAGCGAGGCCCCAGTAAGACATGGCACACTTGGGGTCAATTGCGATCGATTTCAGAAAACAGTGGACCGCTTCTTCATGATTGAAGGCGTATGTCCAGATGAGACCGCGATCGAACCATAGCTGAGCCTGAGGATTGTCGGTGCTCACGCGTCGGTGATATGATCCGAGGTTGTAGTAGGACTCGGAGAGATCACCTGAAGATCGTTCATGTTGTTTGCTCATCATGACGATGCGATTTTAGACACCCATTACCGAACAAATGTTGAAGGACTTTATCGATGCGAAGATATTCAAAAGAAGGTGTTGTCGTTGAGTTGGTGATGAAGTGGGGTAACACAAGCGGAAGAAACATCTCATGATCCAAGTGATATAAAATCAGCGTCGTCTCAACTTCCTGCTCTCAAAATGCGTTTCGTCATGGCAGGATTCTGATATAATTGGTTCTGTAGCTTGTTGGTTCCTGTTTAAGCCAATAATTTGAGCATAGCACGATGCAGTCAACTGTGAGAATATTCCATGAACCAAATCCTCCGACGCTGCGAATTGAATGCGATATGAGACATCCGGATAATATGTAAACACAGAAATCATACGAGTAGACCCGCTATATATGTCGATCAGATTTCCACTTTCAGAACCCGTGATGCACTGAAGGAAGTCTATATGCTGCACATATCACCGTACTCCAGCCGGCAGTGGCAGAAGGCTCCCCGTAATCCGAGTCACCAGACATAGTTGAAAGGACATCTTCGCTGGTAAGCAAATCAACCGTCTGCGCATTATCACATAGGACGAAAATCTGACGCTCAGGGTCGGATCCAGCATCGAATCGATAGATCTAACTACTAACTCACCTACCCGTCAGAATGACGATTCGCCGGTAGACAGCTCCTTACCTCGACCCAGAAGAACCGGTCGCAGAAGACATATATAAGCCGACTCCTATGCCTTCAAAAAGAGATCAACCTAGATATCCGACAGCTGGATGCCACGAACGCTTTCGTCGACAGCATACTTGACAAGGAAGGCGACACCCACATGGCCGACGGGTATTCAGAATCTGGATCTTATCTTCCTTCTTGTCGTCGTTCTGTTGACTGTTTCTGTGTCTTGTCTTCCTCGTCGTCGTTCCTTTTGATTCTTCTGGGCAAGTAGGGAGAAGGAGCCCAAGAGCTTTAAGGGTTTCTCTCAGGTGGCTCGTTGCCGCAAGCGTGGTGACAACGTAAGCTATAGAGAGCTCTGTTTAGCTGCAAACGTAGCCTGATTCCGAGTAGCCATCTGCCTTGTGTGTGTAGACCTCTTCGTCAAGTATGCTGTTCACGAAAGCGTTCCTGTCATCCAGTTGTCGGATATCTAGGTCAACACCGCGGCCGGTGCCATAAGGGTTCGGAAGGTGCGGGCTGCCTGCAGTCGTAGCATCTCAGTTCATTACCTTATAAGCACCGCAGCGGACAGGCTGCGTGACGCATCTAAAAGTATTCAGGAAATCTGACCCTGGTTATGCACATTGGAAGGTCAGATCGAGCTGAGTCACTCGGTGTTGGTTGTTGGGTTGGTTAAGTATCTCCTGTCGATATATCATCACTGTGTAGCACTTTCAGCAGGATAGCCAGCCCGTTGGAATCATGGCTTTCAATCATGAAATGAGCTTATCATCCAGCCACTGCCAGTGAACTGGACATATCACAGAGATGCTGAGGCATCGCATTATCCGTACGATTATATGATGGCATTACCATACATAACTGGAGAAAATGACAAGACCAGGCCGATGTCTAATATATCACACGTTAGGTCTCTTTTCGTTCTCTGCACAGCCTAAAACTGCAAATCATATTCAAAACCAGTGGTTAAAAACGCCTTGTACCAGAGAGACCAGAGAACAAACAAGAGACCGAGGCTTGTCGTAGACCCGTTCATCAATTGGTGTATAGCCCTTCCTCTGCCCTTCCTCTGCCCTTCCTCTTTTCCGCGACATTTGCCTCGTCCCAGGAGCGATCCCGTCGGTATAGGTATCCTCATCCTCAGTCGGAATTCCATAAATGACGCCCAGTTGACAACCCTCTCTTCTATCGCAGTCCCAAATCCGTCATCTCAACACTGTCCGCCGATCCCATCCAGAGAATGTTGTTACACCTGGTTGCCGTCAGTCAGGACATGTCAGAAAAGAGCCTCGAAGCACTACGAGAGCGCCTTAAGCAGCGCAGCCAGACAATCGCAAACGTACCGAATCAGCACAAGACCAAGTGTACCCGTGTTCTTTCCATCGATGAACTCCTCCGTGTCCCTCAGGAGGACATTCATGTACGAATCGATGCTTTCCAGCTTGCCCTTGTACTCTGTCTGGCCCCACTTGAGACGGATGACGAGCTCGGTGCCGACCCTAGGATGCGGTATTAGAAAATGATTCTTCGTTCGTTCGAACTGGATGGAGGTAAAAGACGCAATCGGAGGGGAACTGGGTAAGTGAGAAGCCGTACCGAGCTTGCAGAAAGGGCCGGGGGTTAACTGGCTGGAACTGCAGTGTGCGTCAATACATAGTCAACAAGTGGATTCCGCAAATCTGGAGCAAATGGGGGAGGAACGAACACTCATCGTTGTGATGTGAAATGCCTTGCGATTGATTCACCGGGAATCTGAAGATGTACGACACAGGGAGGTCCTTCAGAAAAAGGACAATATGTATGTGTATAATGAGTCTTTATTAACCAGCTGAAAAGAACGAATTACACAAATTGAAAGTGCTGGCTGCTCGCGTGTTGAGTTAAAAGTGGTCGGAGCTACCGCATTACGCCCATTCGACCTCTGAAGGTTCCCAGACCGCGAAAATGTGATGCTGCTGGGCGCGGCTCTGAGCCAATCAAATGGTGAGCTGCATCACCGCCTTGAGAACATCTCTTGGACAACAGAGAAGAGGTCAAATAAAGGAGAAGAACAAGCCGATGACTTGCTGTTGAATTGATTCTAGTTTACTAGACGTATGATCCTCTTGCGAATCGCCGGAAGAAATTGTCGACTGAGAATAATGTGTCCGCCGCAGTCTTCTACATAAAACACATTTCACGACGCGACAGATGAAGATAAAAACTAGGAATGAGCTGAAGATACTGATATAAATGCTACAGAAATACTCCCCTCTGTCTGGCACATACATCTCAACCTCTTCCAACCTCCCAGTTGATTTCCTTGATGGAGACCTCCTCCCCAGCTTTCTCGTCATAATCATACCATTCTCCCTCGGACAAATCTATACCAGTGAAAGGTGTGGATGATTCAACGCCCTTTGCCTCCCATTCTCCCTGCGCCATTGTCAGAACTCTAGCACGGCTCAAGAAACGTTGATAGACTTACATCAGGCTTGAACTCCGTGAACTCCAGTCCACGGCAGTCGATCTCGATTACTTTTTTGCCCTTGCGCTTCTCATCCCCTGCATAGGTATGCGGACCGTTGACGACCGAAGCGGAGTGGGTTTTCTATTTCAAAAATGATTAATGAATAGCCTTATAAGAGGCTTGCCTACATTCCGTGTCTCATTATCTCCTTAGGTCTGTAGAACCGACCGCAGGAACAAACGAGACGGCTCGAAGAGGCAAACCGGCACATAGTTGCTAGGAAGAAACCTACCCCGCAAAGCCTGCATTTCCACACAAAGTTGGCCTCGCCTCGACTTCCAGGAATGTCGTGTTGCTCCTGTATCGGTAGTTGTTAGTACAATGCACACCACTGTTTGTAACGAGGGAGAAGAGGCGTGTCGGGCGGTATGCAAACTTACAAAGCGATTAAAGCTGACCCAGTTTGGATGCACCTCACGGCAAGACGTGCATTGTACCTTGAAGGTGTAGAAGTATGGCTCTTCCTCCGTGTCCTTTGGTCGAAGGTCGGTGACCCTACATTCAGTGATGAGCTACTGTCATGTTCGGCGTGCGGGGAAGCTGGTATGGGCAGAGAGAGGCAAATGGAGGGAAGTATGAAGGATATAACCCGCTTGTGTTATCATACCCTGTAAGCTCAGCAGAGAGGAGAAGCGAAAGCATTTTGTTCTGATTTTGAGCCTTATTAGTTTCTTTTAGACAGACCTAGCAAGGGAGAAACGTGATGTAGAAGTCTTTAGGTGGGTTCGTTCTGTGCGGGGTGATTGGTGAGGGTGATGTGCTTCCAGAAATTCCATCCTCTTCGGTCCACTGCCTTACTGATAAGATCGACCGCCCACATGCACCCACTGTAGGAATTCTCACGTCTTACTTGAAGCTTTATTTTGGCTATCTTTTATTGAAAAGCGAAAAGAAAAGTGTATTAAATGGATATCAACGCCAGTAATGCAAGGTCGTCATCGCTCGCCCAGAACGAATCACGAGACCGAAGGAAACGACAATGGACATCAAAAAATTATATACAGTCATTGGAACTGAATAAACTGCTTACAGACGGCTTTGCTGGTCCTGGCCAAGAGGCTTCGTGGAGAAAGAGTTGAAGTAGGCGTTGAGAGCATCCACAGTGCCGCTGCCCTCCACCAATTGCACAGTGCAGGCAATGTGGCTGTCGGGGCGAGTGACGACAACACCCCCCTTCTCGGGGTCGAAGCCAAGCTTCTCATGGGCAGCAAACTTGGCCAGAGGCACCCGCACGTCTGGGATGTCGTCGGAGTAGATGTGGTGGTGGTAATCGCGGAGAATCTGAGGGATGGCCTCCACATCAACCTCGTTCTTCTGGGCAGCGTAGATCATGCAGATAGAGAACAGCTTGGAGTGAGGCAGATGGCGCTCAAAGAAAGAGATCTCGTCGATGCGGCGGTAAGAAGACAGGAATGACCGCTCCTTTTCAAGGTTGGCACCAAAGTCCGTGATCGCCTTCTTGGTTTTTGCCTGTTTACCGGCAAAGATGAAGATGCGGAACGCTCCGTTTGCAGGGATTTCCTGCTCGAGGTGCACAATATTGGCATCCGCCAAACGGGTCACAGTGGTGGGAGTCAAGGCGCGGCCAGGAGTCAGCTTAACGCCAGGGATATTGAACAGAGGCGACTGAGCGGGATGGCTTGGATCCCAGTTGAAAACGTTGGGCTTGTAAGCAACGCCGTATCCGGAGGTGAATTCGCAGGAAGACTTGAAGGTCTTGACAAACTCATCCTCCTCACCGCCAGCAGTGGCCTGGGCGTGGCTCGCAGATCCGACCTCGCCGGCTGTTGGGCGACGCTTGGAGAACAGGGCGGCGTACTTGTTGTCGAAGTCCAGCAGCCTTTCAGCAATGTCCTTGCGCTCGCTTTCGTAGGTGCTCAAAATGGAACGGTCGGCTAATCCAGATTCGACGGCGTGGAGCTTCCAGGCCATGTTGAGTGCATCGTGGAATGCTGTGTTCATACCCTGACCAGCCTTGGGGCTGTGGGTGTGGCAGGCATCGCCTCCCATGAAGATACGCTCGTCCAGTGTATATCTCTCGGAGATACCCTGACCGATGGGGTAAACAGAGTACCACTCGACGCGGTCCCACTCCAGTGTGTATGGCTTGAGAATCTTCTTTGCCGCCTCCTGGACTTCCTCGGCAGTGGCGGTCTTTCTTGGGTTGAAGTCGGGATCGGAGGAAGAGGCGATCTGGACATAGAGACGGACCATGTTGTCCTCACGGGGGATAACCATGATGGAGCCGGCATCTGAGTGGATGGTGCATTTGGTCTATTATAGAACGAATTAGTAAATGAAGTCATTTTCCTACTATAGGATGAACAATCTATCCTTACCTCAATATCAGGAAAGTTTGTTCTCACAACACCGTCCATGACACCCCACACATAAGAGATGGGGTCCTTGTGGCGCATCTGGATGCCGAGCTGCTCTCTGACAAAACTGCGAGCTCCCTCACCACTGAAGAGGTACTTGGTCCGAACAGTCTCGATGACGTTTGTATCAATGCTCTTGAGCGACACCTGGACGGGATAAGTCTTGTCCGCGCCATCGTTCTTGAATCCGATGATAGTCCAGGGTCTCTCAATTCTCGTGCCAGCCTTCTCGATCTCGTCAATGAAGACTCTCTCGATCTTGCCCTGGTGGACGAGGGTAGTGAAAGGGTATCTCGTGTCAATGAATCGAGGGCAGCTGGGCCAGCTTCCGGTGCGGTGGATACCTTTGCCTTCGGGAAGAGGATCCCAGAAAGCGACATCGTACACCTTGGCTGGCTTGTAAGCCATGATCTGACGCTTCAGACCCAGGTTCCGGAGAATCTCAGTTGAGCGAGGCTGAATACCATCGGCGCGACCAGTTGCGGTAGGCACCGGGCGGTTGTCGATGTGCTTCACTTTGTAGCCCCAGCGGGACATGCAGAGAGACAGCAGAATACCAACAGGGCCGGCGCCCACTATGACAATGTCATATTTCTCTTGTGTGTGTGACATCTTGGGCGACTGATTTGGATAGCTTAAATCGTTGGGTTTGCGGGGAGGAGGATGATCGGCAGGGTCCTCCAATGACCAATTCAAGCAAGGGGTATGTATATAGGGAACAATCAACTCAACAGCATCAGTCGTATAAAAGTTATCCTGGATCTAAGTAGATGAGATAGAAAAGACACAGAGAGGTAAAATAAGCCATTTCCAACAGGTGGTAGGCATTCATATATAATTCGAGGCAGCTGGGTTAGCGGGCCGGTGCACTGTGATTCCTGCAGGCAACGGAGGGCCACAACGGCATTCAGATTCGGCTGGATCGTAATGAGCAAGCCAAGGATGTATCATAGGTCATAAGGGACCCTAAGCTGCAACGCACAGGCAGATTTGGTCCAACAGTCGAACTAGAGGGACTCGCTGTAATTGGAGATTGTGGACATGCGGGCAATGGATGCGAGCTCAGCTGGGACTGCGGGGAGGCCGGAAGGCAGCCTGTTACTGGTTAGAAGGGTGACTAAAGGAGGAATGCCGTGGTCCATTCCGAGCAAACGGCTAGCAGGTCGGCAAGTGGAGAGCCGCACGTGACTCGCACGTTTCGGCAGCATCACCGGGACTTCTGAGCTGTTTACCATGTTCCTGATTGGCTCCCTAGCACTGCCGACTCTATTGCCATTAGCTACGACGTATGAGCCGCTTGTGCTTCGAAGACTATCTAGTCAACACCTTCTGAGGATCTTGAATCAGATTGGCTCCTTTAACAGTCTGTTGGCCCTAGTGCTGAGGAGGATTTCCGGTGCAAAATCGACGTTAGCCTGCGTTGAATGGCGTCTAATTCCGAGATGCCGCTCTATGCGAACCAGCACCCTTCACAGACATCCTTGAGATACCGTCTCAATTACCATAAAATCAGATCGATCAAACACGGACACATGAATTGACATTCACCTTTGATCCCCACAACTCCATTGGTCATTCCTGGTTTGTGTGGAACGACTCCGACGGACCGCCTATCGATGCGCGGTATGATCACTATGGTGTACTTACATACATTAGCGCCTCTCTAGCCGTGTTTTCTAGTCGTGAACTCGTGATCCCTCCCCAGGCATTGAGGTTCGGCTTCCCGGAGTATTTTGCGAGTTTGGGAGACATTCTACCGCATGGAGTTCGGCTTGCTGGAGATTTGCGGCTAATCCAGTGGCAGTTGTTAGATCTCTGTAACATCCTCCTTGCCCGTTGTCGCATTCTGGGGTTTCCCTTCGTTAGGAGATTATAATACTTGCCCGCAATTATGTATATGTACACGTTTTAAGTGGTTTAAGTGGTGTAGTGAATCTTCATTATCAAATCTCACTTCGGGCTCACTTTTGCCGAACGAACTTCAGACATCATCCTGCTGTTTTGGGGCGTATATGAGCTCATGAATCATAAGACAAGTACAAGTTTTGCCACTCAAGGCCTACATTCATTAGTATTTGTTGGATCTATAGTAGTAAGTGTCGTTCGGTAATAGTGTGACTCGTTGGCGAGAACTGAGCAATTCCTGAAGCTTCCTGAGTTCATCTCTACCCAAAGGCAAAGAGGCATAAATGGCTTTATCTCCTATACTAGGTCTACATCATAGTCTCTAAATATATCGGATCGAATAGCTATTGCCCACAAATACTGAAATAAGTAGTCAGGAGTCATCTCTCACCTCGTGGCGCCGTCTTGGATTTTCGAGACATCGCCCGCTACGGTTTTCTCTACGTTCCTTAATGAATAGGCAGGTCACGATACTATTCTAACAATAAGAGAGAAGAAACGTGGACGAAGAAACGAGGGTCCACTAGTCCTTGCCAGCGGGTAATTCTCTGAGCGTGTGGTCTTGTCTGTTATGTGTTCCTGGTGATTGTTGAATTCTGAGCCCCGAATCTCCAGCTAAAACTGGGACAATAGAATTGTTCTATTGCTGAGAGAAATTGTTGAATACAAATGAAGAAAATAAAAGGAAGAAAAGTCTGACAATCAAACAATAACCTTACTCCGAATAAGCATTCCCTAAGGCTATTTAAGCAATGGACAGAATGCTATTGTCGCGAGTCCACTCTCATTCACCTCAGAATTTCCAGAATAGGGTGCCAGCAACTAGCGAACAAAACCATTCTAGCCTGAGCTGATTGTCTTGAATAGCTTCATCACAGTAACAATAGCATTGTATCCAGCTAAATGAAATGATGACTCGATCAATAGACAATAAGATGCCAACTACAACGAGACTATATAAGTCCCTACATCTTCTTCTCCTCGTAGAATCTTCTCTCGGAAATTATATCGAGTCTTCGCATCTATCTTCTCTTGCAATTCCTTTGCACGTACATCATCTTGCCTCTGTTATTAAGCATCACTACGTCGTCAATTCGTCCCATCGGTCATACCGCTCCGGCAAAATGAGTGTCAAAATGAGTGACGAAACCTACGAAGTTCCCATCATGCTGAGCCCAGAGTATGATCCTCCTGTCCATTCGGAAATGCGTATGCTGATTGCTTGAAGTATCCATCTCTCATATGAGGATATCGCCAAGCTCAATCCCTTCTATGAAAAGTACAGGGACTTCTGGAACAGCTCTCCTGATACAACAGCAACCACACTCTCTTCTCGGGATACTTCGTCGAGATCCCCTTCTTTGCAGTCAGTCGATGCTAGCACTCCTGCACCTCAGTCTCCTCTTGATATCTCATCTTCTCCTCCGCTGCACTACGCCGAGCCTTATGCTGGTTTCCACCTCTCCGCAAAGCTCGATGTCCCTCTGCATGAAGGGATTCAGCGCAAGCCCTCTGTTAGGGTCTACGACGAGGACATTGCCGCAAGTCAGCAAGCCACTTTTGTGCATGAAGGGTACGACAATCACTCCCTGTCCCCGGTGAACGAAGGAACGGAGATGTGTGAGTTCCATCCAATTGATCGTCATCACTTCGGCGGCTCGACCCAAAAAGTGAGGTCCTCGCACAAGAAGCTTTTCGGAGCAAATGGCTGGCTCGGCAACGCCAACGACTTCAACACTGCGCCGCTCAAGAGACAAAAGTCGAAGATCTTCCGGGATTTGGGGAAGAAGATCAAGCATCATGTGGGAGAGATTGTAAGTGCCGCAGTTACTTCTTGATACGATCTCTCGCTAACATGGCCTACAGGCTGAGGATATGGTAAAGGCTTACCCAAAGGCGTTCACTGGTGCACCACGCCAGCCAACAATCGTTCCTCAGTCGGCAGTTCCCATCTCTTTGGACCCTCCTACTCAGGCCAAACTGTACTCGGAGATGGAAGTTATGATCTGCGTGACCGCAAACACATTCCTCGTTCGACAATACAAAGCCGGCCGTATCTCACAGGAATCAATCAAAAAAGTTAACAACTTCTGGGGCTCCAAGAACAGACCTCAGGTCGTCGAATTTCAGTTCGATCAGGCCACTCAGCGTCGACTGATCTTGTCTAACATCCGAACACTGCGCTTCGACGGAGAGAGCTCGACCAACCCCATCCTTCTACACTCCACTCTTCACAACTGGAAAGCAGTGGTGAAGGAGATGAGTGTCCGCACCTTCTGCTCCCCGGACAGCGCCATTCGGAAACACATGCACGACATCCACAAGCTTCTCGAGATGCTCGGTGCGCATGATGCTACCTTACTTGCTTTCGAAGAGCTTCAGATGAGCACATTAGCCTTGATGAGGCAACGTCGACAGATGAGCTATCATCTCGAGCGAAACAACAGCACCTTCTCAGGCTCGAGCAGCGGACCCACAGAAAGCAGTCGGCTCATGCACTAAACTGATTTGCGTTGACCGAGTGGAGTTATGGGCTGGACAGCACGGCGAGCAGATCAACAGTTGACGCTTCGTCACTTCAAGATCTTCACAGTCTATTTGTGCTTTTCTCTCCTTTTCCAACGTCATGTTGGCATGTATGTTATTAGGTTCTGTTAGCGTGGCTTGCTTTTTCTTCGATACCCTCTTATAGTGAAGCAATGAGAATTCGATCTCTTCTTATGGAGTACTTTTCTCTGAGCTCTCGTTCGATTCAATGCGAGGAGTCCTCTTGCCTGTCCTCCAAGAAACTGAGTACAGTCGACGTTGGGTCTCTTTGTTTGTTTTGCCAATGCCCGGAAAATGCCGAAGCACGTGGGCCGACGTCATAGGCTCCCGCATGGGATCACAAGCAAATGACCTCGTGCAAATTCATCGACTGCTTTCCATCTTCCGCAGCAGGTGACTTTATTATTCCTGTCTCTGTCTGAGGATACGTTGTAATGAGATCTGCCTTCTATCATGACATTCTCTGTTGCTGGCAAACATTAAGCTCTCTCGAAGCTTTCCTTGATCCTAGTCCCCTTGTTGACGCGACGCCAGCCAATGGGAAATTGACAGGCTTTGATGCTATGGCATTAATATCATCCGCAATCTCCAACTCCAGTGCAGGCAGATTCTTTCTTTGATAATTGCTTAAGGCCTTCTCTTGTTGCTGCACCTCATTACAGGTTCTACTCACAAACTAGCTGTCAAGGATATCTCACATGATGGCTGGCCCTCTTCACACCTACGGACCGACCTGTCTTCTGGCCGACGATGATCCCGACCCTTCCACTTGGTATTCTCTTACAGAACCGCCCAAAGTTCGCGCACAGTTTTTCTACACCTCTTCTTTACCGATCGATGATCCCTTGAGCGCACTGCCTCCACCGTCGAGCGGTCAAAATGCGATCAATGAACGGGTTCCACCGCAGCCATTTTCTGTCAAGGACAACATAGCGCTCGAGGAAGCGTGGCGGAGTCTCCGACAAACAAGGGACGACAGGGCCGCAAGGTCAAAGAAGCCTCCGAGTATCGTGAGAGACAACGGTATAGCTGTACCAGGGAAGCAATCGGTCAGTGAAACGGATCGGAGTAGGCATACAGGCAGCCGTGGATATGAAAGCCTGCCTGAGATTGATGAGAGTCCGCCAAATAACCATACTTCGTCTACCAACGACCAGCCACTTCGCAGTAGCAGAGGAGAATCCGATGACGAAGTCGGCGGTGCGGGTGACGGTTTGTCATGGGACAGACTGCAACACGACAATGGGCCGGACAATCACAATCAACCTTTGGACCCGGCACAGAGGAAAAGGGAGCTGTCCTTAAGTCGTGAACTCAATGGTGCAAAACGCGTTGCAGGTACAACCTCAACGAGCGAAAATCCATCAATGGGAGGGTTCGAGGGTGGAAGTCTACGGAATAAACCATCTCACGATGCGAGCATCAGCGGCTCGCCGTTTGCTAGAGCTCCTATTATTCAGTCACAAAGCCCGCTAGGTCGCTCAGTTGAATCCGTCTCCTCAAAGGCTGGAAGCTCAGATATCCAGGCTGAACCCTATCACACTGAATCGCATCATACTGTGGCGAAGCCATCGGACCTGAGAAACAATGTCGAACAAGAACACTCGTCTGGAGGACCTATAATGGAAGCTGGAGCAGCTGATCAGGATGACACTTCTCAGTTGAAAATTCCCGTCGGTGTTTCCCGGCTTCATTTAGTGGAGTTACCGAATCTAAAGGTGGCATTCCCTCTTTTGCTGATTTCGGGATCTAGCGGCGCTGATTCTCCTACAGATGAAACCCATATACTGGAGTCCTCTTCATGATGAATCGAATGTTCTACGTGCTACCTGGTTCTACAAGAACACAATGCTTCCCGTGGAAACGGAGCTCGCCAACAAGCTTGAAGATGGATACGTTTATCTGAAACCCTGGACAGATACATGGCAGGATGAACTCAACAGCTGCGTCGAGAACGGAGCTGACGCTGAAATGAAAATCGTGTACAAGCTGTGGCCGAAACCCAGTACGAAATCCTACAGCACACCTGCTACTTCACGCCCTGGATCGAGCGCTCAGGCAGGACCGGATTCTGAGTCGCCAACGTTTGAAGAAAGTCGAGCTGCTGGTGGAACGACTGCACATACTGAAGCCGTCAAGCCCTTTTTGAATTCCAGTGTCATATATGTCGATGGTAGGAATGCTCAAATTCTCAGACCCAGCTTGCTTCCTTCAGTTTCAAGAGGAAGGCGACCTCTCAGTTCGATTCGCAAAGGTCGACATATTGGAATAGCCGTGGTCCGTGGCTTCAGCCGTCGCTCATGGGAGCAGCTACATCCATCTAAACCCAGTCCTGTAGATGTAAGAAATTACCTCCGAATCCAATCGCGAGCAATGTCCAGGACGGATGGTAGACAATTCTGCTATGCTTGTGCAATGGAAGGATCACGACCTACTCCGACGGACTTGGTGTTGGTGATCCATGGCATAGGTCAGAAGCTATCGGAGCGTATGGAGAGCTTCCATTTTACGCATGCAATCAATGCCTTCCGCAGGAATATAAACATGGAGCTGAACAACGAACCAGTCTGGCATCATGTACGCCAGGACCATGGCGGGATCATGGCCCTCCCCGTCAATTGGCGATCGACGCTATCCCTGGCGGACGGCAGCCTCGAGTCTGAGGTTTCTGATGATCCAAGTGCAAACCACTTCTCCTTGAACGATATCACGCCAGAAACAATTCCCGCCGTCAGATCGTTGATCAGTGATGTCATGCTCGACATTCCCTACTACTTGTCACATCACAAACCGAAGATGATTCAAGCAGTTGTCAAAGAAGCGAACCGAATATTTCGACTGTGGTGCAAGAACAACCCGGGATTCCAGCAGTACGGGCGTGTGCACCTGATTGCACACTCTTTAGGAAGCGCTATGGCTATAGATATTCTCAGTCATCAGCCGACCAAGCTACCGGACATTGATTTTACAACGACGAGCGTTCACAGCGATATATTCGAGTTTGACACGAAGAATCTTTTCCTTTGTGGTAGTCCTGTCGGCTTTTTCTTGCTCTTGAATAAAGGTATGTTGGACCTACTGATGAGACAGATTGTACTACGGGACACCTGCTAACAAACTCCAGCCAACCTCTTGCCACGGCGAGGCAGAGATAAGCCCGGCTACGAAGGCGAAGATCGACTTCGTGGTGTTGCAGGCGAGGCAGACACTTATGGTTGCTTGGCCGTTGACAATCTCTACAACATCATGCATACAACAGACCGTAAGACCCCTTACTTGCTACTGCAATCGAATGTAATGACTGACTCCCTCAGCAATCGCATATCGCCTCAATGCCGCAGTGGACGTTGACCTTGCCAATTCTCTAAAGCCCGCTTCAATCCCAGGCACTTCATCCTCCTTCTGGGATTCTTTTGGCAGTGTCTTTCGCTGGAGCACGTCTACTGCTACCGCGCCTGTCCGTCCTGCCGTCCTTACCAAGCTCCCTTCCAATGTGGAAATGGAGACACATGATTTCACACGGGAGGAGATTGCAGAAAAACGCATGTTACTCCTTAACGATAATGGTCAAATAGACTATTTCATTTCCGGGGGTGGCGGACCACTGAACATTCAATATCTGAACATGCTCAGTGCGCATAGCAGTTACTGGATCCTGTCAGATTTTGTTCGCTTTGTCGTCATAGAGGTTGCCCGCGAGCAGGGGCGGGAATCGACATTACCTGCATTCCGGGCTGGGAAGAAGAAGGGATGGAAGATACATAAAGGTTGAAAGATTAGAGATACTAATTTCCTTACTGGCATTGGCGTTGGGGCTTACTTTCCGGGACAGACACAACATATTAGCGGATTAAGTCGAAGTATCCTCTTGTTGAGGTGCCGAGGAATTGTTATTCTTATTGTGCTTGTTCCGAGTATCATTGTATCTTAGCCAGAGACTACCATACACGTTCATAGAAGACTCGTCGCCCCAGACTACGCCTCCGGCACCACATTTCCAAGCATCAAAGCCTCCACTAGAGTACCCTTGTCCACGACTCCACTTCCCGGCCGAAGCACCAACAGCGCATTCGCACTCGCAAGACTTCCTACTCTTGAGCTCCGCTGGCCAACACCCTCAAGGCCGGTACTCGTTGCATACAGCCGGCCATCGGCGCGCGAGGCAGTGACAATAGCACGGTGGTACTCCGTGCGCTTAGGATCCAGCGGAAACGCATGCGCCAGCGTGACGGATACAAGAGGCAGCCCCAGCGCAGGCGTTACTCCCGGCGAAGTCTGTTTCAGCCCCATTCCCATCAACTTGTGCAGCGACGGAAGCACGAACAGATTCAGCGTCACCAGCGCCGAAGCGGGGTTCCCCGGCAGCGAGAAGATGAGTTTCGACTCGCGTTCTTGCTGCGCGGAGCCAGTCGGCGACGATGGCTTGAATGGGATTGTTGCGAACGTCGTCGGCTTACCCGGTTTCATTGAGACGCGGCCGAAGTGGATGGTGCCGCCGAGCGAGCGCTCGATGGTTGGCTTGAGCAGGTCCAGCTCGCCCATTGAGACGCCGCCTGTGGTGACGATCACGTCGACGCTGGTGCTTGCGCGCCCTACGCCGCGGAGGGCGTCGCGGAGGGCGTTTTCGAGTTCCGTGGGTGGTGTGTCGCGGGCGATGCCCAGGTCAACTGTGGGAAATCCCCATGAGGACAAGCAGGAGAGGAGCGAGGGGCGGTTGGAGTCGCGGATCTGGCCGCCGTGGAGCTTGGTTGGGTCGTTGTGTTCGACGAGCTCGTCGCCGGTGCTGAGGACGCCCACGCAGGGTTTCTTGTATACCTTGACGGTCTTGGTTCCTGTTGCTGCGAGAAGGCCGATTTCGCCCCCGACGGACGTGATGAGGTCGCCCTTTGAAAGGATTTTGGAGCGTAGCGCGACATCACTGCCTGGTTCGCGCACGTTCTCCAGGGGTTTGACGTCGCCGGTGAGGATTTCGATGGTGGCCTCTTCTTGGCCGTCCGGTGTGGAGGAGACGAGGACGGTGTCTTCTACCATCACGACTGCGTTCGCATTTGGTGGGAGGGGTGCACCGGTGGTTATTCTGGCGACGGTGCCTGGTTCAAGAGGCTGCAGCGTCCCTCCTGGGTTCGCATGAGTGATGGAGGCTACGGGGAATATTCCCTTCGTACTAGGCCCGGCCGTTGGCGAGTCTGGTGCAATAACGGCATATCCGTCAACAATACTGGCGCGATAGGCCGGTACAGCCTCTCCAGCGTAGACATCTTCGGCGACGACAGAACCAACAAGAGAAGGGGTCACCGGGACCTCGATGACGACCGGCTCTGGCGTGTGCTGGCTGATCAGTTTGAGAGCTTCGTCGACTGAGAGCATGGGGTAGGGAGATGAGCGATAACGGCGGTTGGGTCCGGCATTCGGGTCGTTAGACTGAGGTCGGTCCGAAGGCGACGTATGCGCCCTTGGGACAATGTGTCCATGACCATAAGAATGCCCATGATTGTGGTGATCGTGATGGTGGCGGTGATCGTCATGCGGTTGTGCTTTGCCCTCCGAGCTTTGGTTCTGAGAAGACACACCAGCTTCGACTTCAAGTTTCTTGACTCCACCTGCATGGAGAGCTCTCGAGTTTGCCCCAGCCGCTTGGGTACAGGCATGCGGTAGGAGCTTGATGATAGCCTCAAGATTCTCCTTGGCTCCTTTTGGAGAGCCTGGTAATGTAATCAACAGCGACTTGTCTCGGACGCCTGCAACAGGTCGAGACATCATTGCAACTGAAAGAATCATGAGCTACTGCACTGAGTGAAATGATGTTGCCAGCCTTACACGGTGTCACCCTAAGAGAGGCGGCAAGCATGCCGTGTCTGAGTCGTAGTCAGTATCCATAGTCCGTAATAAGTCACTCTGACAGCCGGCTTACACAATGCCAGGTGCATGGCGATGGATGAGAGGGGATACAGCCTATACAAGCCATTAGCTTCTCGCTTGGATCCCCAAGGGCAGTATACAGACCTCGGGAGTATTATCCTTGACGGCAAACCCCGTACCACCGCTAATCAAAACCAGATTAAACCGATCTGGACCATCTGTCCAGTTGCAGATTGTCCGTTGGATATCTAGCACATTATCTGGCACAATCTTGATGACGGGAGGGTCCCAGCTGTTGGACCCCTCCGCTGTAAATGAAGCGGTCAGAGTATCGCCAACTTTGTCAGTGGATGGATCCTGAGAAGCAGTATCCGATACAACCAGGATTGCAGCCCTGAGTTTGCCGTCGGCCATCTTGGGTGTAAAGCTGCAATGTGAAACTAATTCGTTGCTTCTGGAGGTGCGGGGGTACCTTGCGTCCTTGCCTGATAAGTAGGTCGATAAGCGGAATCGGAGATACATATGTAAAGCTTCAGATAGCAGCCAAGGCTGAACGATAAGAAATCATCCGTCGGAACCCGACATATTTATCTACAAAGCGCCAGAAAACACTACCTCGGATATTTGGATTGGCCATCAATCCCGGACAACTCTTACTGTACATCATAGCAGACATCATCACCGCAGCAAACAGCAATCATCAATGCAGCTCTCGGCATACCAGAGAAGCTCTACAGTCAACCCAAATCCAGACGCCTTAATGCTTTATATAACAAAAAAAAGGACAATAGAAGAGATTTCGGAGAAAAGGGAATTGGTACGAATGAATCCAGATTGGCTTCACGAAAGTCCCCTGTCTAAGAAGACTGTTGTTGGACGTCGAACTTAAGCTCCAAAGTCTGTCGCTTTTCCACCAACCAGAAGGCCGATAATAAGACCGAAGAGACCGAGGACAGAGCTGAAAATCTCGATGACGAGGATCTTGACGAATCTGTTCATAAAAAACAATACATTATTAGCCATGTTTGGGGACGTAGAATGTGAAGGGAATGGGAACGAACAAGCTCGGGTCCGCCGCATCTGCCAGAGCTGCACCACTTCCGTTGATACCGACAGAGATACCACAGATCAAATTGCATGCGCCCACTGTGATACCTCCCCAGAAGAGTGCATAACCCGTGTAATAATTGCTGCCGGAAAAGATCTCGTCACCCTCGACGAGATTAAGTTTCGACGAAAACACGATAGCCATGATAACTCCGTAGATAGCGACGACTTCACAGAAGATGATGGAGATCAGGTTCTTCGTCCGAATCCGTGGAGCTTTGACACCACCGCCGACAATCGATGAGCCCGTTAAGAAGATACCCCTGATACCGTACGTCAGTAACTCACAGGATCAATTTTATCACGACTGAAGTTGTATAGCGAGTCATACCATGCTGCACCGACAACAGACAACCCTATGCACAAAGCAATACCAAGATTTGCCCAAGCGTATGGTGAAACGGACTCGAGGAAGTGGCCAACCTAAGAGACGTCAACGAAATTAGGTCATGCGGAGGGAAATGAAGGTATCAATTCATACATTGAACTGCTCGCCGTCACCATGGAACAGCATGTCTGAATCATCGTGTTAGTACATCCATACACTTCGCGAGACTCATTGATGGGTCTACTCACACCCTCCTATCACGAGGAGTGACACGGTTGCAGCCCCAGCTCCATAAGTGAGGACCATGGTGATCTCCGACCCTTTCGCGCAGCCTGTAAACTCGAAATAAGAATATCAAGCTGCAGGGAAGTCAAGTAGAGCTGCAGATAGTTGGTAAGCGATAACGTTGGAGCTATGTTTGGCGCCTGTTCGTCTTGCTGGAACACCAACAGGCAGGTTAGTTGGCTGTGATGGTGCATCGGACCGAGTTTAATCCGTCGGGCGGCGGAGCTGGTGGTTCACCGTCAAAGCAGACTAAAGGCGGACTATCTTAGGCTGTTAGCCAGACACCTTAGACCAGATATTCAAGTACCCCAGACTGACCCATGGATCGAGCTCCTCTCCAGGCGACAATCTGAACGACTCGCACGGCTGACTAGTCGCGACCACATCGGTGTTACAACGGAAAAGCTTTTTGATTTACAGTCTTATATCCCCAGCCTAGCGTCCTTATCTCCATCTCTTCCTTCTCCGCCGAAGTATAAAGACTGCTACCGCGACTGCCTCTACTACCCCTTATTCTCTTGTCACCGCTACTCAAACACAACTCACCATGGCTTCCTCCGCGGTTGGGTCATATTCGAACCCTTTGAAGAAATTCAAGTATGTTTCTTTGCGCGGAAGCGTATTGCCTTCTGAATCCAATCGCTAACGAATCGCTAGGCTGGTATTTTTAGGAGAGCAGAGCGGTACGCACCATCTTCCGAGGCGATCACATGGGTTAAGACTCGATATGGGTGACTTCTGACATTGTTTTGTAGTGGGGAAGACGTCTCTGATCACCAGATTCATGTATGATTCGTTCGACAACACATACCAAGCGACAATCGGAATCGACTTTCTGTCCAAGGTAAATCGCACCTTGTTCATTGCCATCTTGCGTCGCCATTCAAGAATACTTCCACGATTGACTGTCACCAATATGCGGATAACTAACCTGTCCTCGCGCACTAGACGATGTATCTGGAGGATAGAACAGTCCGACTCCAGCTTTGGGATACGGCCGGTCAAGAGCGATTCCGATCTTTGATTCCTTCCTACATTCGAGACTCGAGCGTCGCAGTTGTCGTCTACGATATTTCGAACGCCAAGTCGTTTCAAAATACTCGGAAGTGGATTGATGACGTTCGGGGCGAGCGGGGCAACGATGTGATTATTGTGCTAGTAGGCAACAAGACCGATTTGAACGATAAGCGGGAGGTTACCACAGCTCAAGGCGAAGAGGAGGCAAAGAAGAACGGACTGATGTTCATTGAGACCAGCGCCAAGGTCGGCCACAATGTGAAGCAACTTTTCAGGAGGATAGCCCAAGCCCTTCCCGGAATGGAGGGAGAAGCAAACAGAGAGTCGCAAAGTGGGTTTATTCTCCGCAACTGTTGGCTTCCTCCGAGTACTGACTGCTCTTCGTACAGTGATCGACGTCAATATCAACCCCAAAGAGACAACAAGCAACGATGGATGCGCGTGCTAGTTTATATCTTTTTGATTACCTGTCTATAATGCTACGCGCGCTTTGATGATTTGATCTCAATGATGATAATTGAGACTGTCCATAATGTTTACCATTCTTAACATGTACATTGTCTTCTTCATTCCATGTTTCAGGGTGAATAGCGTTTTTAGATTGAAGTCTTTTCAATTTCGCCGTTCGAGTGCGTTGGTCTGAAAATGGTCGTCGCCGAGTTGCTACAAGGGTAGAGTTGGGTGTTCTACTTGCGCATTATACCAGCGTCTTATTGACCCCTGGACTGTTGTTTGCTCTCACCATCAAGAAATTCGTTTGCGTCGGCATTATTGGAAATTCATCCACCTTTTTCGTCTTGTCTATTGACAAAATGGACTCTGTTTCCAGCCTCATAGAGTCAAGTGCAATAAACCCAGTCTCTGGCCATTATGGTCGAGCACGCGGAAACATTCGTTCTCAATGCGCTACAGCCGTCCTCTTCGATATCAAAAATAGCTCCAAATGTAGGTTGGTGTATGCCTGTTTTGTGGCAAATGCCCAGCCATGGCGGTTGCCTGATGTTTTTCACTGAATTACCTAACTACAAGATACACTGCATCCGGAGTTGACGTTGACAAATGTAACAGACTGGTCGTAAGAAAATAGAAGAGTCAATTCTTTCTACCATATCGTAAATCAACAAGTCTTGAGATAATAAGGACAAAATAACGATGCCCACTGTCATTGCCACTCTCAGGACTAGTATTTGCATTTGGCTTTTCTGAACCTCTCAAATAGTCAACATCTCACGAGGTAAACGAATACGAAAAGGCAGTGATCAGCGGGCGGATCGTCCGGGAAATCAAGCCCACCCCTGTGGAACAGCCGCTCTAGGTTGGGCATTCCAACAATCCAGCACCAGCCTCTTTTACCATCTTTCATTCTCTTCATTATTCGATCTGACTTGTCGCCTTCTACCATCAATTTCTTCTGTCATTCCATTCCTTTCCCTCTTTCTGCCGTCCTTGAGCCACGAGCAGTTTCATCCCCGACCTCATCGGCGGCATCCAGCATGGGTTTTTCAACCCGTTTCCTCCGCGTGCCGCGGCCAGAGGTACGTCAATTTTCATCGCATGATCTTAAAATGAAGGAGCTCAAACTCTTCCATTCGTCTTTCGGCTGGTCTGTCCAGTGTGCGAATGCTAATGAACGATGACCGCAATAGACCTTTCTTTATGTGATGAGCTTGGAAACAGGCGCTTCTTTGATCACACTATCCCTCCTGCTGAACAAGATCAGCGGTCTCTATGGCCTGCTCGCCTTATTGACTGGCTACCATCTGTCACCAGTCCAGCTCTCCATGTACCTCTATTCGCTTATCGCGCTCGGTCTTACAGCATATCTCTTCCCGCATATTCGGAAGCAGTCGCCCCTTCAGTGCCTCGCCCTCGCCTGGCTCTACCTCTTCGACACAGTCATCAATGCCGCATACACAGCTGCCTTCGGTGTGGCATGGTTCCTCGTTATCTCGCAGCACTACGATAACGGATCCGCAAAGGGACCGGGCAGCGACACAATTTCCCAAACCGCCGGCTTCACCAGCCCGAAATACGGCTCCTCGACCGCCGATGGAAACTCCGCACGAAGCGCGGACGGACTCACCAACGCCGTCACCCAGCCCGAGAGTTTCCAAAGTATTGTGTTCATCTGCCTGCTATGGATTATCCGCATTTACTTTGTGTTCGTCATGCTCGCCTTCGCCCGCCAGACATTACGTCTCTATGTCGCAATCCCCCGCCACACACAGCTCCCCACGCACAGCCGCAATACCTCCGTCGCCAGTGTTGCAAGTATCGCTGATATCGACCGGGAGCCTTTCTCGCCATATAGTCCTGATGGTCAAGGCTGGCAGGGCAAACTTGGCCGCTGTATGATTGGCCTTGGGCGCAGTTACTGGCTGGGCGAAGACGAGGACGGTAACTGGTTGGACACCATGGGTCGCAAGTTTCGTGCTCGCGGCCAGGAGCTTCCCGGTCCTTTGGAACGAGAAAGAAGGCGCCGGTCGGGCACCGGGCCTCCACAGCCCTCGCCAGCCACAGTTCAGGCCGCCATACTGCAGCAGCCGATCCCGGAGAATCTGAAGATGCAAGACTGGAATAGCGGCCGGTGATTTGCTCCGGTTACCAGCATATATCGCTGCCTACCAGCCGCCATACTTTGCTCACATAATGAAGCGTGATGCTCCCGGGTTCTGCCACCCTTGCTTAATTGCTAGGGTCTTGGACGGCCATCGTTGCGCTCTTGTCGTTGTATAGAATCAAAGCGACAAAAGGCTCGCCACTGTCGATAATCCCTTTTTCCCTTGGCTCAAAGTGTTGTGATCTTATTTGTTCCTGTTACTTATTTTATATGCCGAAATGATCTACATAACATGGTTGGGTCGGGACTTGGGCTCTGGGTGACTGCTTGACGACTCATGTCTTTTCCCCTTCGCTTTTGATGAATGTCTTCAATGGAAGAGGCGTTCGGGTCAGGTTATCTCGGATATGGCATGCGGATGTAATTGTTGCTGACACGGGGAATCAGATAGTGGAGGGAATCATGGATCTACCGTACTCTGGTGGACGCTTGTTCCCTCTGCTATGGATGGCTCAGGAGTATAGGCCCTGTATATTCCATGACGATATGGGTTTAGCATTTAATATGGCGTCTTGAGAATTCATCTTCATCCTTTGAGCTAGTGAGTATCATTAATATACGTACTTCGCTGGGCATTTGAGATAGTTTCCATCTCAACTCATTCATTGCGTGTAACCTCGCAATAGCTTCCAAGTAGCACTGCTCAGGCCAATGGCGCTGATTATACAGACTTGCATCCTGCTCAGTTGCAACTCAAAGTCACTCATTATTGTCTATTTCAAGTGATTTCAAGGTCTGCAGAAAGACTTCGAGTTCCTTGGCCACAAAGTTACTTTGGTCAGAATGCATTGGCTGGTCGCATCTATTTCTCCTAAAAGCGATGCCATTCATGAGATGTCGGTCATTCACACAGTACCTAGTCAATTAGATTCTCGCCCGAGAGATAGCCTGAGGCACCTTGGTAGCGGTGTCATCCAGAACCGCGAAGAGTGCCGAATAAGCAGGACCGGCCGTTAAACATCCATAAGAATCTCAGCCTTTCAGTCTGTTACTCAAGAGGATTCCACTATCAGACCTTCGTTTTACTCTAGTCTGAACTAGATACATGAGAACCTGACAGCAGCTCTGCTTCAAAATCACAGAAGCGATACTGCTGACTGATCCTCGTCAGATTATCAGATCGGTGACTGAGGCCGATTCAAACACCGACGCCAAGGCCTCAAAACGTGACGAAGAAAACTGACGTGCTCAAGCTGACAGTCACGGGACCCCCGCACTTCAACCAAAACGGCAAGTTTGTCCTTCGGCAAAATGAGTGTTTGCATCGATGTCGTGATCGTAGCCCAATCAGAAGGCGGATGATCCAACTCCCGATGGCGGAGGGGATAGTTGTACCGGTGGGTTTTTACCCGTTGTCTGCTTTCTTTGGGAGATAATTGTGAAGGAGATAGGAGAGTTTTTACTTAAATCTCATTTGAGTGCCTTACTTTTCTTTCTGCACATTCTGTTTGTTCTTCTGTCGAGGTTGCATTGAGTGGGAATCGCCCTATGCGGTGATATCTACTTTTTTGCACATATAGTTCATCCCACTTTCTGCGCAGTGAAGAGCGCAGTGCACATCTACCAGATATGGCGTCCATTTCGTCCGCTGCGGAAGCAGGTTAGTCTTCTTTTTCAGTGCATGGCAATTGTAACATTCTCTCTATGATCGATCGCTAATTATTGGAAAAGCTGCACGAGTTGCGTACCTTGTCAGCGACGTCGTCCTCTCCGTTCAGCCAGCTTTGCAGACAGATTCTCTGTTCTCAAAGTCCCTCAAGGCTCTGAAGGCGAGCAATGCCCGTAGCATCCTCCCTAGATCCGCACCCGAGGTGAGTGAACTTACCGCATGCCCAGTCATGGAGGTTTCGCATAATTGGGACTGACACTGGCGACAGGTGGTAGCGGTACGCTCTAATGAAGACCCTCTTCTTTCTGCCTTCCATCCACTGCAGACAGGCGAAGCAGTTTCCGTTGTTACCGGCTCCTCTGTCCTGCTCTCATCGGTTCCTCACCTCTACCGCTTAGCGAACTCTCCAATTGTCATTCACGTCGCCCTGGAGCCCTCCCCGTTCCCAGATTACTCCGTCATCAGCTCGATACGCCAGTGTGGCTTCACTTTCTTGCATTCCGAAACTACCCAGGAGGCACAGGATATTGCCATCACCGCCCATGCTCTGGCGCAAAGATCCGGAAAGGGTGTCATTCATTTCTTTGATCCTGCCAACTCCGCAAACGAGGATGCCATTGCAGCAGAAGATGTGGACGTCATTAAATCTCTGCTCAACCTGGGCGGAAGCACTGCGACCCAGTCTGGAGCACAGACACTATATGCTGACTCCGGTCGCGTAGCCACCGTGTCCGAGGAAGTTGCGGAGAGCTCCAGTGCCCAAGGTGGGATTGCTTCCACCCTCGCGCCGCCATCGCAGACTCCTTCAAGCGTCAGTGTGGATAACTCATCCGTTGGATCGTCACGGAGAGATAGCAGCACGGACAGCCATGCGACCAGCTCTGCTGCCACAACCGTTGATGCTTCCGCTTCTGTGCGTCCGGTCAGCGCTGCCGACATCTTCGAATGGACCGCCCAGATCTGGGGAGCGATGTCCCAGCGCACCGGACGCACCTACCGCGCAATTGAATACACTGGTCCCTCGGATGCCAAGTCGGCCATTTTCATCTTTGGCTCCACCGGAGTATTCGTTGATGTTCTCGCAAAGGCGGAGGCCAACACTGAGCTCGAGAACATCGGACTCATCACTGCTCGTCTTTACCGTCCCTGGATTGGAGGCGAGATTGCGAATTCCATTCCCAGCTCTGTCGAGAAGATTGCAATTCTCGAGCAGGTTCGCAAGACCACCAAGTGGGGTCCTTCATTCATGGATCTCTTGTCCAGCTTGACCCCGGCTACTGACAGACCAACCCCTCAAATTGTTGGGTACAGACTTGGATATGTCGAGCCTTCTACTGCAGTTCAGGCACTGCGCGGTATCGTCCAGAACTTGAACTCTTCCTCCCCTATTCAGAACCTCGAGATCGGCAGCGCCAAAGTTCCCGCCGCTGAGCCTTCCTTGGAACAGCCTCACATTGAGAATGCCTACCTGAAGATCCTCAACCAACTATTCGATGAGCGTCTCTACATTGCCAATCAGTTGGGCTCTCAGACTGCCGGAGTTTCTTCCACTATCGCGGCGAGCCCCGAATATGGATTCGGTTCGCTGATCGCCAGGAAGGAGGGCCGTCAGCGCTTCGTCCGTGAGGTCGAAGAAGCTTCAAAGTCCACTGACTTCTCCGATTCCTCCAAATCATCGTTGTCTAACTGGGCGCTGAATGTCAAAGACGCTTCAAAAGCAAACAAGCTGGCTTCTGAAGTGATTGAGACTCTCTCCAAGGACGAATCTGACCTAGCTAAAAAGCTTCTTGAGTCGAAGAAGCTCTTTTTGGAAGAGTCGCAGTGGCTGATCGGTTCCGACGCGTGGGCTTACGATCTGGGCAACTCGGGTGTACACCATGTTCTCGCCTCCGGAGAGAATGTCAACATGCTTATTATTGACTCCCAACCTTACTCGGAACGCGCTGCTGCCGACCCTACTCGCAGAAAGAAGGATATCGGATTGTACGCCATGAACTTTGGCAATGCTTACGTCGCCTCCGTTGCCGTTTACGGCTCCTACACCCAGGTTCTCCAGGCAATGGCTGAGGCCGAGCAGTTCAAGGGTCCTTCCGTCGTGGTCGCCTATCTGCCTTACAACCAGGAAAACGACTCCGCTCTCACTGTTCTCCAAGAAACCAAAAAGGCCATTGACCTTGGATACTGGCCTTTGTACCGCTGGAACCCCGACAACGAGGCGAAAGGCGAACCCAAGTTCGCTCTCGACTCCGACCGTATCAAGCGGGAGCTCGAGGAGTTCCTTCGCAGAGACAACCAACTCACCCAGCTCATGAACCGGAAGCCCAAGTTCTCTGCTGTTCTCTCCGAATCATACGGCACCGAAGTCCGCGCCCTGCAGAAGCGTAAGGCCAAGGATTCGTATGAGCAGCTGCTTGAGGGTCTTTTCGGAGCGCCTTTGACCATTCTCTTTGCTTCTGATGGTGGTAACGCTCAAACCCTCGCCAAGCGCCTCGGAAACCGGGGTCGCGCTAGAGGATTGAAGACCATGGTCATGGCCATGGATGATTACCCGGCTGAAGATCTCGCGACAGAGGAGAACGTGGTTTTCATTACCAGCACTGCTGGTCAGGGTGAATTCCCTCAGAACGGTCGCAGCCTCTGGGAAGTCATCAAGAACTCTGGTGATTTGGATCTCTCCACTATCAACTACTCTGTCTTTGGTCTTGGTGACAGCCACTACTGGCCTCGCAAGGAAGATAAGATCTACTACAACAAGCCAGCCAAGGATCTCGACGCTCGCATCGCTTTCCTTGGCGGCCGCAAGCTCACGGATATTGGTCTCGGTGATGACCAGGACCCGGACGCTTACCAAACCGGCTATTCTGACTGGGAGCCTCGTCTTTGGCAAGCTCTCGGTGTCGACAAGGTTGAAGGTCTTCCTGAGGAGCCTGCGCCCCTGACCAACGAAGACATCAAGATCCAGTCTAACTACCTGCGCGGTACCATTGCTGAGGGCTTGTTGGATGAGACCACTGGTGCCATTTCCGCTAGTGACCAACAGTTGACCAAGTTCCACGGCACTTACATGCAGGATGATCGTGATGTCCGCGATGAGCGCAAGGCTCAGGGTCTTGAGCCGGCCTATAGTTTCATGATCCGTTGCCGCCTTCCTGGTGGTGTTGCTACTCCTTTGCAATGGATTCAGATGGACGACATCAGCAGCGCATACGGCAACGAGACCATGAAGCTCACCACAAGACAAACCTTCCAGTTCCACGGTGTCATCAAGCGCAACCTTCGTTCCGCCATGCGTGCCATCAACAAAGCGCTCATGACAACTATTGCCGCTTGCGGTGATGTCAACCGTAACGTCATGTGCAGTTCTCTGCCCGAGCTTTCCTACTTCCACCGCGAAACTCACGCCGTCGCTAAGAAGATTAGCGACCACCTGCTTCCTTCCACCACCGCCTATCATGAGATTTGGCTGAAGGATGATGACGACAACAAGGTCCAGGTGGCAGGAGATGCCGTTCAGGACCAGGAGCCCCTGTACGGTCCCACATACCTTCCTCGAAAGTTCAAGATCACCATCGCCATCCCTCCTCACAATGATACTGATGTCTATGCGCACGATATTGGTCTGATCGCCATCAAGGGTGCTGATGGACATCTTGAGGGCTTCAATATCCTCGCCGGTGGTGGTATGGGTGCAACTCACAACAACAAGAAGACTTACCCTCAGACCGGTCGTATGTTTGGTTACGTGCCAGCTGATCAGGCTCACGTCGTCTGTGAGAAGATCATGCTCGTCCAGCGGGACTTCGGCGACCGCAAGAACCGTAAGCACGCTCGTCTCAAGTACACCATTGACGACATGGGTGTCGAGACCTTCAAGGGCAAGGTAGAGGCTCTCCTTCCCGATGGATTCCGTTTTGCCGAGCCCCGCCCCTTCAAGTTTACTTCCAATGTCGACACCTTTGGCTGGCAGAAGGATGAGACGGGCTTGAACCACTTCACCTTTTTCATCGAGAACGGACGTATCGAGGACACAGCTGAGTTCACCATGCGTTCGGGCTTGCGTGAATTGGCCAAGCTCGACAAGGGTGAGTTCCGTCTTACCGGTAACCAGCATCTGATCCTCTCCAACATCAAGGATGAGGACTTGCCTGCTGTCAAGGAAATTATGGCCAAGCACAAGCTCGACAACACCTCCTTCAGCGGTCTGCGTCTCTCTTCCTCTGCTTGTGTCGCCTTCCCCACATGTGGTCTTGCCATGGCCGAGTCTGAGCGCTACCTTCCTGTGCTGATCTCTAAGCTGGAATCGACCCTTGAAGAAGTTGGCTTGGCCCGCGACAGCATTGTTATGCGTATGACCGGTTGCCCGAACGGTTGCGCCAGGCCCTGGCTCGCCGAGGTCGCCTTCGTTGGCAAAGCCTACGGTGCTTACAACATGTACCTTGGCGGTGGTTACCACGGACAGCGTCTCAACAAGTTGTACCGCCAGTCTATCAAGGAGGATGAGATCCTCGAGATCATGAAGGGTCTGCTCAAGCGGTACGCACTTGAGCGCAACACTGACGGTGAGACTCCGGAGCGATTCGGAGACTGGTGTATCCGGGCCGGCGTCATCAACAAGACGACGGATGGCACCAACTTCCACGAAGGGGTATGTGACCTATGACTTGCTATTATTAACGCTTCTTTACTAACCTCGTCTGCAGGTTGCTGAGGAGGATGAAGAGTGAATGATGATGAAAAGTACACTTAATCTTGTTGTTGGATAACTGGACATGTGCCCTTGTGATTTTAGCTTTGATGATAATGTCTCCGAGATATGCTCGTCACGCCTGCAGATAAACCATTCATTGTCTTGCATTACATTTTAGATCAAATACATATTTCATTACGTCCTTTGGCGTAAATAACTGCTAAGTCATGAGTCCATTTAGTCATTGGCCATTTCGATAGCATCCGTGTCCGAGCTTGTATCTATTCTGTCTCTTAAAAAGGTGCCCTTATCAATCACAGAGACCTACGCTTCATACGGTAGGCGGTGTACAACCAAAATTAATTTCTGCCGCTTATCCTGCAGTCACTCTGCCAGCTTCTCCGAATGAAGAAAGCTGCAGATCAGGAATTCGAGCCATCCGAAGAGAAGCCGCTCAATCATTCTACTATTCTATAGACCGATCAAAGTCCTGGACATATCGCCCATCATCTCCTCAGTGACTAGGCCGCCCAATCGTCAATCCCCTTGGAAATTTGACCCGAAATTCAACCCCTCATGGACGACTCGGATCCCGTCATCGCATCCTACGATGTATACCTTACAGACTCCCAGATCTCACGATTCGTCCTCCAGTACCTAGACCGATCCGCAGAACACCCCTACGACGAGACCCACGAACAGAAACCTACTGCGTTCCGATTGAAGCCGAGCACGGGTCTCGTGGAGGTCGATGTGCCGATTCAGGCACGCGTGAACTACGATGTCAGTAAGGGGCTGCGATATGGTGATGCGATGAAGAGGTCCCGCAGTGCCCGCGAAGGAGGCTCGCATGGCTTGGCT
>JACBAD010001948.1:0-52282 GCA_014281905.1 Aspergillus hiratsukae
CCTGGGGATTGAGGCGAGGGGTTCTGGGAGGGGGATTTCCATGTTTCTTTTCTTGGTTCTTGCTTCTGGTGGTGGCTGGTGTAGTTGGTTTGGTTGGGTTGGTGTAGTAGAGTGGTGGAGGGCAGATGCCTCTCTTATAGTTCACAGTTCTCACGTATCGAGAGGGATGTCTACAGAAGGCGCGTATCTAGCTCTGTGCTATCAGGATTATCTACGCAGTCGTCCCTGATGGTTTCGGACGTTGTCCGCTTGATAGATGGTGCATGGAGTTGCCAATAGATTAGTCGTGGATACTAGATTCCGATGCGGGGTTGCGAGGGGTATCTCTGTGGTGGAGAAGTTGCGCGTCTTCTGTCAGAACTGACAAGGCCTTGCAGAGGGGTAGTCTAGTCGTAGAGGATCAAGATCAGCAAGGTCCTCGGTCACTGACGGTGCAAACCGCAGTGAGGACCTTGCGAGCAGTAGAGACGTACAAGTACTGCTGCAAACGCCGTTGGCTATCTCTTTTATTGTGCGATTGCATCAAACATATACAATGACTCAAGTACACGGGGTGCAAAAAGAAATGGTTTATTGATACGCCATAATCGTCAGCTCATTCTGTATCTGATTTTACACATCAAGAAATCAAGGAATCAAGGAAATCACTACGACATGTCGACAACGCAGCGGATGCAGTCACCCTGCTTCATCTGCTCAAAGGCAGTGTTGATCTTGGTCAGTGGCTCACGGTGGGTGATGAACTCGTCCACCTTGAGGTTGCCATTGAGATAATCGTCGACCAGATCAGGCAGCTGTGTACGACCTTTGATACCACCGAACGCGCATCCTTTCCACACACGGCCAGTAACGAGTTGGAATGCTATTGACTGTTAGTCATTGACCTAAATGATGAGACACACACTTACGTCTGGTAGAAATCTCCTGGCCGGCAGCAGCGACACCGATGACGATACTCTCGCCCCAGCCCTTGTGGCAGGCTTCCAGGGCGGCGCGCATGACGCCGACGTTACCGGTGCAGTCAAAGGTGTAGTCGCAACCACCGTCGGTCATCTCAATGAGCTGCTCCTGGATGGTCTTGCCATTGAGCTTGGTGGGGTTGACAAAGTCTGTGGCACCGAACTTGCGAGCCCACTCCTCCTTGCTGTCGTTGACATCGACGGCGATGATCTTGCCCGCCTTGTTCTTGACAGCGCCCTGGATTACGGAAAGGCCGACACAGCCAGCTCCAAAGACGGCCACGTTCGAACCCTCCTCGACCTTGGCGGTGACAACGGCTGCACCGTAGCCGGTGGTGATACCACAACCGAGCAGGCAGGACCGGTCGGTAGGGATCTTGGGTGTGACAGCGACAACAGAGATATCGGCGACAACGGTGTACTGGGAGAAGGTGGAGGTGCCCATGAAGTGCAACAGGTCCTTGCCACGGGCCTTGAACCGCGAAGTCCCGTCGGGCATCACACCCTTGCCCTGTGTGGCACGGATCTTGCCGCAGAGGTTGGTCTTGCCGGACTTGCAGAACTTGCACTCACGGCACTCGGGGGTGCTTCACCGCGTTAGCTGGATTCATCAGCAGCATCATTGCAACGTACTAAAGAGCAATGACATAGTCACCGGGTTTCACCGAGGTGACACCCTCTCCTACTGACTCAACAATACCAGCACCCTCGTGTCCGAGAATGACGGGGAAAGCACCCTCGGGGTCCTTTCCAGACAGAGTGTAGGCATCTAAAGCCGATTAACCGTTGCACCTTTCCTGAAGCTTCTTCCATGCTAGAAGTACCAACCTGTGTGGCAGACACCAGTGTGCAGGACCTTAATACGGACTTCGTGGGCCCTGGGAGGCGCAACCTCGACATCCTCAATCGAGAGAGGCTCGCCAGCGGCCCATGCAACGGCAGCCTACATTTCCCATATATGATTAGCTTGTGTGTGCGGATACATCGCAAGCTGGACCCCCAAAGGTGAAAGTAGCGTCAATGGTCGTACCTTGCAAGTGATGGTCTAAAAGTTCAGTTAGCAGCCACTTCTAACGATAAGTCGATCAATTTTGATGATGTAGTGCCGATATCAACTCACCTTTCCAACAGTGTCGGCCATGATGTCAACGATATCGGAGTTCGGAAGTGACGGGGATTGCGGAAGAGGAGCGAAGGGAAGGGAAGCAAAGTAAAGAAATGTCTTTCTGGAGGAAGACGATAAGCGTACAGCCCGGATTATAAGAAAGCGCCTTTTGAGACAAGTCGATTGGAAGTGGACCTTTGGTCTTCTGAGGAGGTCAAAATTCGACGAGGGGGAGGGGATGACGGTGGGGTGAGGGGTAGATATGCCTCAAAGCAGTTGCCGACGGGAAACTTTCGGGTGGGCAGACACATCCGATACTCTGGGCTATGACTCTTCCTTTGACCTGGATAATGACAGGTGGATCTTTCATAATAAATAGTAGTAGTAACAGGCCAGAACAGCATATAGTCCCCTCATGTCTCCGCATTCTCCAATTGATGTTGGATGTTTTGAAGCTGCAGTTGATCATCCCGCTTCATCATAGAAGTCCCTGCGATACAATCAACCTCCAGGGAAATATGAGCTCCAGAGCCAGCTCCAGCAACACGTCTATACTCTATACCTCAGTTATCGACTGAGCAATATTATCCTGCTCAGCAACCTCTACAGCTAAATAGCGAGCTCGAGGCCGAGTTCGGCCTGATTATCTCGACCAGCCTGAGGCATGATGATAAAAGCGTCGAAAAGGGTAATGTTTTCCGGGCGAGATTTGGTCCGTGTCCGCCAAGACCCATCACCAGCTACGAGCCTATGCAAGTTAGCTACCAGACCAGTTGAATCAATGCCAACAGAATGCTGCGTTGTATCGTTCAATGGATTGACTAATATCAATCTCACAGCTTGGACACGAATCCATCGATAAGTCTCGATCGTCCCACGCAACTAGGTGGTATTGATTAACACAATCCCCGAGTTGGAGATTTTTTCCCAAGCTTATCCTTGTATCAGGCTTGCTTTCTCTGATAAGAAAGCTTCATCTGCACCATTCTGAGTTACATAACCTAGACAGATACCTAGAAAAGTAGATCGTCTCAAACGCCTAAGTTGTGCGGCTTCAGTGCCTCTAATTTCTGATTGGACAATGTGACGGGCCATCAACCCATCAAGGGCTTCCGTCTCATGAGTCACGAAAGTAGGAATATGCTATATGGTACACGTTACACAGATTAAAGCAAGCCCAAGATGATACCACCCTCTATAGCCCCTTCACGGAGGATTCCCCCCCACTTTCATGCAGGAACCAGCCCAAATGCCCATTCATCGAGCAGAAGACGATCATGCCCAAGGGCTGGGAAATACAACCCAGCGCATTTTTGTACACCGTACCAAAGACCAGAAGGAAATTACCGACCAGGCAACTGTCCACCCTGCATCATAGCAGCGTTCTGCTCCTGGAAGCGCTCGTTCAAGCGGCCGGAAGCTTTCATATATTTGTCCACACAGCGCATGACACAGCCTTCTTCACGGGAGATGAGGGACTTGGTGGTGAAGTCGTTGACGCAGTTGTCAAAGCAGCGCTGGACGAGCTTGGAGTACATCTGTACGGCGGAGACAAGTCAGAATAAGCCTCAAGTATACGGTACGAATGCCGAGATATTGACACTGGGTAAGACACATCGGGCGGCAGAGTAAACGCGACAGATGAGAACATACAGTCATAAACTCCTTCAGCTGCTTTCTCTCCATGCGAGACGCGAGCTCTCGCTGTTCTGCGGCTGTAAGTCTGATGTTCAAGTTAGATTAGCGCGTGACCACTAAGAAGGGCTTGCTGAAGGCTCCGTGGGGAAAATCGACTTACCCGTCCATTGTTATGTGATGTAGATATGACTTGGAAGGCGAAGCAAAGAGAGAATGTGGACGATGATATTTCGATCAAGCACGATAATATTTGATGAACCAGCATTTGATAACTTGAAGCTGCGGAAGCTACTGTTTTCCGATCACGTGATAATGATGAGCTCATGTGACTTCGACAAAGTACTTCAGAGGCTTTCGCACTCCGTCTACCTCTGGATATGAGGGCAATGCATCATTTTACTGTCCTGGGTCAACCGGAGGTTCATTTCAGCTGTCAGTACACCGATTTCATGAGCACTCATTGAGAACCATACCTAATCAGGTGTCATTCAGCTCCTCCCGCGGTTATACAACGGAAGAAAGCTAATCCGAACCCGAAAAGTCGCCAATTGACTCTACAACCAGTCTAACGCCTTTAGGAAAGCCCAGCGTCCAACTTAAAAAAAGAACAGCGCCACCAGCCAGAAGTTGGGCCCTGGACACTGCTAGACTTTGTGAAATTGTGGCATGGACGGAACCATGGTCGTCAAGCCTTGCTACATTGCCAACCCCACCAGGATCACCACCCACACACCTAGCTAATCAATGAGATGAATGCTCTCTTGCTCTGGCTTTAATTATGGCTTCAAGGCCAGTTTCCGATAGGAGTTTTCGTTATCACTAAGAGATTTTGATGCCACTCCTTTCCACAATTGCCTATGTGGCATACGTACTGGCATTAGATTCTGAGTGGTTTTGGTGGATCCGTGGCTTCACACTGTCCCTACCTAGGTAGTGATCAAGTCGAGAATTTATCCGTATATTGGCTGTTTCTACCGCGGCATCAAGATAGTCCATTTGCATATATTGCGCTTACATCTGTGGCGTGTAACCCCTGTTGGCCTTGAACAGTTTGGTATGTCAGTTAGTCCACAGAGAGATGCAGTTCGTCGTCATTGCATCGCCTCTTTTCTATATGTAGGAGCCTATGATGATGTGCCTCCCTTTGTGCTGGGGCCTGGCAATTTGGTCATCTGGTCCCAAGGGTCTACAGGAGTACAGGGACGATCGCTGGCCGGGGGAAGGGGACTCGCTTATTAGCTTTCTCTTTTCGGTACCTCTCTGCTACTACATCCGACTTGGTCGAAACTAGTCGTACCTATTACTCCTGCGGGCGGGGCGTCGTCAGCGTTCCATCGACTTTTTCTAGAGTCTAGACAAGCAGAAGAATATCACTGCAAACTTCTAGAGCAGCTGGTTCCTTGGTTTTGGGCCTTCACAACCTCACATAGCAATAAGCAATGATTACATAGTGCCCTGTAAGGTACCTGTGTAAGGTAGTCATTATGTATGTCCTCCGTAGATGGCAGTCGATCCCTCCTCGAGAAATTATCCTCATGCTCTAAGTCTATGGTAATAATAATCGGTTCAGCCCATCATCGCCCCTCATTCTCCTCCATCTCCATCTCCTTCGTGGTGATCCGCCAATCCTTTTCTACTCCGCCTCTCTTTCAGGCGTTCTAAATAATCATTCATTGAATGAAAAGCGCATCCCTGTCTCCATTAGTCTTCACTCCTTGAACTGAGACCTTCTTTAAGGGATTGGTTCATGATTCATCCCCTCCTTTCCACAGTTACCCGGAAGCCTGAAGCCACTGTCAGCCTGAAGACAGTGACCGTCGCCTGTGCCTCTCCAATCACCCTTTCTTCCATCCACCCCCTCCAACTTGACTTTTTTCCCGCCATCTCCCTCCTTCCTTCCCCCCATCCTCCGTCCTCTCCTTCTCGCTCCATCTCATCACAACTCGGTCGCATCTATCATCGAGGCATCCACCGAACTTGTTGAGCTCGATTTCCCCCGCATTATTACCTGACCGTGTCGTTCGTTGATCCGCCGTGGCGCGGCTCTTACTACCGCTAGCTATTTTGGGACCACAGTCCCAGCCTCGGACATTCTCGCGCAAACACCAGGGCGGTGACGAGCGACTCGATTTTATCACCACTTCTCCTTCGAATAACGACTGAAATAGACCCTATAGACCTCCCGCCAACTTACTTCCTCGAGTACTCTCGACATCATGGTGACAGGCAAGTCGCAGCCTGGCACTGAGCCGATCCACCCGCTCCCACCCTCTGCGAACCGTGACGGAATCGCGACCTCTCCTCCATCAAAGCGAGATCTGGCATCTTGGTGGAGGCAGTTCAAACGTAATACGAGGAAAGAGGATGCCAAAGGTACGCTACTTGAGAGAATGAAGCCTTGTCTGTTGGAAGCGCTGGTCGCTTTGCCAGGCGACCTCGGTTGCGAACGAGCGCTTCCTGGCCTATGCGACACCTTCCTTCAGCAGCCTTGTTTTTGTTATTCTTGCTTCATTCATTCTGGTGCAATCGCTGCCTTCGCTTTTACTGGCGTATACAGAAAGCTGCTTGCTTGTTGCTTAGACTATTGTGTAGACCCATTTGTACGTCAGGCTAATTCGCCTTCTCTCACAGAAAAACCTCAGGGTATCTTCGGTGTTCCCCTCAACGTCAGCATCAAATATGCGAATGTCGCAATCTCCCTCACAAACGATAATGGCGAAAGCTTCATCTACGGTTATGTGCCCATCGTCGTGGCCAAGTGTGGTGTCTTCTTGAAGGAAAAAGGTACGAATAATCAATCCTCTTCTTTAGTCTGGCGACCGGCGTACTGATGGCGGTTTAATTCCAGCAACCGACGTCGAGGGCATTTTCCGTTTGAATGGATCTGCGAAACGTATCAAGGACCTGCAAGAAATCTTTGATTCGCCGGAGCGATATGGAAAAGGGCTGGATTGGACGGGATATACTGTGCACGATGCTGCAAACGTCCTGCGTCGCTACCTCAATCAACTGCCCGAGCCGATCGTTCCCTTGGACTTTTACGAGCGGTTTCGCGAGCCGCTACGCGCATACCAGAGGCAGGTTCAGGAAAATGGATCCTCGACTGATTCGGATGCTTTCGACCACGCAAAGGCTGTCGCGGCCTACCAGCAATTGATTAGGGAACTTCCCCCACTGAACAAACAGCTGCTTCTCTACATTCTTGATCTCCTCGCCGTCTTCGCGTCCAAGTCCGACCAGAATCGGATGACTTCGGCGAACCTCTCCGCTATCTTTCAACCTGGGCTACTGTCTCACCCACAGCACGACATGTCGCCAGATGAATACAAGCTGAGTCAGGATGTTTTGATCTTCCTGATTGAAAACCAGGACCACTTCCTTTTTGGAATGAATGGTACTGCCGCAGATGAGCAGACCCTGAAGGAGGTCGAGGCCGGTACTCCTCGCCGGACAACAACTACTTCCGGCGTTAGACGCTCAGTCTCCAGTGCCAGCGGCGGCGCGGATAGCTTCCGCAAGTACGAGAATCTGCGTAGAAACGTCTCCGTCTCTTCGAAGCATTCGCGTCATTCAAACAACTCTCCCGGACCGGTGACACCGACATCCTTGAGTGGTGTTGGAGTCCATCGAAGCAACACATTGCCATCCAAAATGTCACCAATATCTTCGGCAAGATATGGCAGGGTTCAGGAAGCGACCAGTGTTCAACCGTCTGGGCTCAACCCCTCTATCCAGAATTCCCGGTCGTCTAGTCGTCCGCCCACATCGCAGGAGGAAACTAGCCAGACGACGCCGGCGGCTCCGTCGGGATCCAACGCCGAAACTGGCACTGCTTACATTCACTCGTCGACCCATGGTCCCATGCCGAAAGCAGCCGCAGGTCGCGCGGCCATCGCCGAGAAGCCTGTCATTCAGGACGCTCTACCGACCATGGTATCCTCTCCTCCGCCGCCCGTCGTGACTCCGACCAAAGAGCGAAAGTTGTCCAGTTTCTTCACCAAGTCCCCTCCGCAGAACGGTGAGCTGAAGGAACCCCGTCAGCCAAATCGCCTGAAGAAGAAGCGGGCTCCAGGAAGTGCCAGCGAAAGCGCCCACAGTTCTTCCCTATCACTACCGGCACCGACGTCTGATTCTGGTGTGAGCGGCGTTCACTCGGCTGCACCCGCACCCGAACCAGATGGCGAAGCCGGAGAGGCGACTCCTAGACCTCCTAACACGACAAATCCAGGAGATGATGCCGCCATTAACGCCGCCGAAGAGAAGCCAAGCGCCCAGAACGACCTACACAATGCAGACAATTCGCTGAAGCCGCATGGCTCGCGCACACCCTCTATGAACTCTCGCTCTTCGTACACAGATCATTCCGATCTTGATCAGACAGACGAGAAAGCAGACCGCAAGGAACACCGACGGAGTTGGAGGTTCCATCGCTCGTCTAAACGCAGCAACGAACAGATCGGACTCGGCCTTGCATCACCTCCACTTTCGGCATCAAATCCCAGCGCTGAGCGCAGCACGACCTCGGTGGGCAGCTGGCATCAATCCAGCAAGAGCTCACCGTCGGATTTGCAGCAGTTCGCCAACGACCCATCCCAGCAACCTCTGAGTCTGGACGCTGAGATAAGCAACAGCGCAGCTGCAAAAGAAAGCCTAGAGCCCGAGAAGCGCAGCCTGTTTGGAAAATTTAAAGCCAAGGTTGCGCAGGTTCGGGATGAGTTGAGAGATTCGGAAAGAGACCGTACCAGAAGCCCTGCGCAACCAGATCATGAGAGATCCGCGTCCATCCATACCATGTCCCCTGCTGCCAAGGACAGGATCAGCCCCCGACCTGCTCAAATTGATGTGCCAAAGGAGAGCAGAGAAGAGCAAACACGCTCTCCGGTATCCCCAATAATGCCTAGCTCCGGTCTGCCTCCGGCGATCCCGGAGGAACCTCGCACTCCGGACAGTCCTGCCATGCCGCGTACCGATCCCGACTTGAACAAGGAAGAAGCAGCCGCTGTCCCTGCTGATCAGAGCGACCCATCGCAGACTGAAGCTCTTGCTGCCCCGCAGACTGACATGAGCAAAGAACCTATTCTAAATTAGATGCCCTGATGGCTGTGTATGCTATTTCCCTGAGCATACACGAACGATCTGCTGGGCGAGCGGTGGCTCGCCCTATATCACTTTTTGGAATGTAACGCAGCCGGATGCTTTTATGCGATGCTTTTTGACGTCTTTGCTATGCTCAGAAGTGGGCCGGCGTTCGATTGTTCTTGTTTATCTTCTCTAAGTGGGTGTCGACTTATAGCTATAAGTTCGCTTGCAGGAATGTGTTTTCGTCTCGATTCTACACCCTCTTTTGATTGCTGGCTATGATTTTCAGGTGCCTATTTAGAGCAGCGGTGTTAAGCTCTATTGCTGTCTGTTTCGAGGCCACCTCGATGAGTGGGACTGTATATGACGTCTACTGGTCGGTGGAGTGTCCCATTCGTACCCTTGCCCCTTTCTGTTACGCCCTTTCATGCGCCACGATTTATGTTTCTCCCCTATTTCCTTTGTCCTCGCTACGGGGAAGTTGGCTTTGCTTCTGGTGTTACCTGTCATTCGTGCGGGTATAGGATGGAAAAGAAAAGACATAGAGTACCTTTTCGAAGCTTGATTCGCTTCTTGCCAGCAATATGTTGAAGGTGTTGCAGTAGATCATTCGTGTCATTTGCACGCATAAACGTGGAGAAACGTAGGTCAATCAGAAGTATTCAGGCCCTTGATTGCGTGCCTGAAATGAAGGCGTCGTAGATCGACACCTAACAATCAAGGCAACAAGCCATAGCTCATGGGACGACCAATCAAGAGTCAGGGGATCCGGCCCTGCCGCCGAACTCTCCGAAATAATTCAGCAACTTCTCCAACTGCTCAAGTTTCAAACCTCTCTCGTTCTCAACACCGTCCTCGCACAGCCCATTAAATACTCCATAAGGGCGCTCCTGCGCCCATCAGTGCTCTCACCATGACTTCAGCGCCCCCCTCCCCTCACCGCGCAGCCAATGCCGCTTCCACCGCGCCAGTCCCCCCTCCAGCCATGAAACCCTCCGCGCCGCCCGTGAATATCCTCCCAACGCAACTCGCCCGAACATACTCGTTCGTCCATCCCGCCGCGCTGCTCGCCATCCTGGCCGTCCGCTTCGAGGCGCTGGTCGCTAATCCCGTCGCGGAAATGCTGAATACACTGCCGTTTTTGGCGCTGTTGCAGGTGTCGTACGTGATGGTTTGTCTGCCGCCCGCGGGGTCGGTGCTGGCGTCGAAACCGGGGGAGAGTCTTCCTGCCTCGCCTGTAGGTGAGGGTGATGAAAAAGAGAAGGAGAAGAGGAAGGTCCCGCTCCGAGCTGGGAAGCTCAGCCGGAGGAAGAACCAGGCGCATGCGGCGGGTTTGTCGGTCAAGTTGATTGTATGTGACGAACCTCTTGTTTTCCTCTTTCGCATACTTAGTCCTCGGATGTGAATGCTGAAGCTAATGATTGTGCTCTGGGTGATCTAGCCCGCCCTCCTCTCCCTAACCCTCACCTTCCTCCTCGCAACCCCCGTCCTCGCCATCCTCCTCGTCCTCTTCGGCGCCCCGCTCACAACACACAATGCCGAGACGGTCCTCTGCGCCGCACACATGGCGCTTCTGGCCTCTACGGCTCTGGTCTACGTGCACGGCGTCGACGGCGTCGTCTGGCGCGAGGTATGGGCCTTTGCGCGCCCCGCTGATGCCGTCTGGGGCGGTGCGTTGGGGACGGCCCTGGGGGCTTGGTTTGGGGCTGTGCCGATTCCGTTGGATTGGTTAGTTTCCCCCTTTTTCTCATTTGGGTCTGGTTAAGGTTGTGTGCGTGCTGATGCTTATGGGGAGTAGGGATCGGCCGTGGCAGGCTTTTCCGATTACGATTCTGACGGGTGCGTATATCGGTTTTGCGGTGGGGTCTGTGGTTTGTAGATCGTCGTGGTTGTTTGGGAAATGGCTTGAGTTTATGCCCCCTCCGGAGGAGGAGGAGGTTCGGGAGAAGAAGATGGAGTAAGTCGGTAAAATGGGCTGCAGGATTGTGCTGCGTTGAGGCATAGGCATAGGCATTTGGCGTCTGTAGTCGGTTTTATGGTTCTTGTAGATAGTACGTAGTAATAGTGTTGATTTTGTACGGATCAGATTTGAAGTTCATGGTTTATCCGTAGTCTGCATATGTCCTTCGATCTATTTATTGGTATCTATATATGGAAGGAGGAATAGACCAAGTGAATGGTGGTATCATAGACAGACTTTCATCATGCGGTTGAGTAGGACTATAAATGATATCAAGGAGGTCATGACGGGCTAACCACTTGTTCAACAAACTGATCAGTCATGAAAGAAGGGGATTCGATAGATTCAACTTGGTAAATCAGACGCCGTGGAGGGTTCAAATGGCGCAGTCGTTTAGAAATCAGAGAATGAAAGGGTGGAGAAGGATCCATGGATGTGGATGTTACAAGTCTCATCGCCTCCGCTGCAGACCTGTCGCAAAATCAAAGCAACGTTTGTGGACGATTATATCATACGGCCAACATCAATGCGCCGGTTATACTGCCACTTCGACCGTCCGAACACGTCGTCCCTGGAAGAGCCCCTAGGACTCTCCACTTCGGACTCACTGTCATCCGGCGAGCCGATTTTGTCCGAGCAAGTCAGGGAGTCGGCTGGGCAGCGAACAAATGTTTTCCTCATTCGTTCAAGCTCCTGAGACTCTCTGCTGCGGATTGGGTACATCGTGCCCACGGATATCGAGCTGTTAGCGAGCCGTTGCAGTTGCTCAATGTCCTCCTTGAGGCTGGTGACCTGAGTCTCCAGATTCCTTCGCGCGGTCTGCTCCCTTCTCAGGAGCATGACGAGTGCACTGTATTGCTCGACGGAGATCCCGCTGAAGTCGCTTAACGAGCTCGATGATGGTGTTTGCAAAGTTCGCGATGGTTGTACATTGCTAGGTCGTATTGTAGCGGTGCTGATTGGCCGACCGTCCGGCGTGAATTCGTCGCTCTTCAGCTCCCCGGTGGCCGGGGACTCGAGATGAGCCGATGACTTGTTGCGGACATGTCGTCTGCTCTTAGTGGGGGTGGAGGCTTTGTTTTCTTTGGGTGCTTCGGCCAACGGAGGTTCAGCGCGGATATTCTGAATTCGAGCAATGGCAAACTCAAGGTCGATTAACTTGACCTCCAGTGTTGTGAGTCGCTGCTCCAGCGAGATGCCTTCGCTATGCTGCATGCAGTTTACGAGATCCCCAATGTTCGGCGTCAAGCCTTCTAGTTCCTCCAACTTCTGTAGCCCTTCGACGGGGCGCTCGCTGGGAGTTTCAGGTGCACTGGCAACTGTCGTTCTTGTAGGAGGTCGGTCGGATATTTCGCTGTCTGAATCCGCATCAAAAGTCGATGAATTGACGTAGGTTGTTTCAGTGCTGCGTCGTCTCCACTGAATAGGGGACATTTGGTGATCCCGTGCCATCGAGCGGAGCGCACCTGCACTTCGTGATCGCCTCTTTATCCGTAGATTCTCCCGGCGCAGCATTTCCGTCTGGTCGCTATTCGCATGAGAGCTCCTGTCCCGGCTGTATCTTCGGCTATCCCTATTGAAAACCGTCTCCATCGTGCTTCGGCCGTCTTCGGACATGATCAAGCTCGGTAGTGTAGCTCGCCGGCGAGGAGAAAGAGCCGGTGCGAGACTTTGAGAGCTAGCTTCGAACATGCGCGAGCCACCATCTTCCCGTTGCAGGGGGCTGCTCGACTTTGGCGTCTGTGACTTTGGGCTCTGCAGTTCTAAGAAGGAAATCTCGGTTATATCCTTGTTTGACCGAGGTGTTTGCGAAGGTGGGGTGGGAGAATCAGAGGCGCCATCGTCCTCATCAATACCACTTCTCCTTTTGCGGGTGAAGATCTTTCGCATGACCGTCTTCAACGTGCTTCCTGTTCGCCGATGCATATTGGGCCCTCTTGTCAATGTGTCTTGGGCGTAGTGCAAGGGCACTGCTGCTCGGGGATTTCCGCGATATGTGCTCGCTAGAATAGAAGACTCGGATCCGCCTAGATGTCGACGAGGGCTCAATACCATTTGCTGGGACGTCACCTGTGGTAGAGCGGTGCCCTCATACGACTCCTGCGCTAGGGTAGAGTAACGGCGAAGTTGCACGGAGCTCCCTTCTGTACTGAAGCTGGAGGCCGCCATTTTGGTTCAATGTTTCGTGTATAGTATTCAGCCGCCGACGGTAAGGATATTGTATGCTTTGCTATTAGACCAGGTTATTCAGAGGGTATCTGTGAAACTGGAGTTTGCCAAGCAGAACAGTATAGCTTAAAGCTTATCTGAAGCGAGTGTGAGGACGTATCGACTGAGAACATACGGGTATCTCGAATATAAGGAATGAATGGGTCGAAACAAGGAGAGTGCGCCTAGAAACAAGAGGGGCAGTTAGCAAAGCACTCTGCATTAACACAACCAAAGCTAGCGCAGGCGAGCGGTTTTATCAAGATCGAATCTTACTTTAGAGTTGTTTCAAGAATGTGTAAGGAATCGAGGCCGTGTTCGAGCCACAACGAAAGACAAAGAAAAGAAGATGAGATGGTGACAAGCTTCCCACCAATCCAATGGGAAAAGAGGTGACCAGATGATCAAATGAGCGACAATGAAGTTACCAGGGTAGTAGTTGATCGTGGTTGAGATGGTCTGGTCAGACGTCGATATCTCCACTCAATCCGAAGGACAACCGGGGGGGCATCTGCGCTTGGGACCAGATAACATCGGAACAAAATAGCCTAATTGAGGTAATCGTTGACAACGGAATGCAACGAAAGACACGATGCTTGTTCTGGATGCATGACCGATGCGTTTGACCTAAATCTGGAACAAGATGCAAGAACACGGGCTGCAGCAGGGAGCGACTGGAGTCAGGCTGAGTGGGAGGGGAAGGTTCAACAGGAGATCGACCGTAAGAAGTGTCAGAGATCAGACGCCCATTTCTGAAGGGAGTGAAAGTAATGGCCGGACAAGGATTGTGAGACCGATATGTTGTTCAAGGAGAAAGTCTCCAGAGAATGAGAGCTAAGCAGGTAAAGTAGGCGGGTTGTATGGAGACACGGATTCCAGATTCAGACCACTAATTCCTAACGGCATCATCGTCAGGCACACACCATCCAAAGAGAACAGCGGGTTGGCAAGACTATTCAAGCCTGAAGACCAAGTGGGCCAACAAAAGGAACGGATGTTTTGGCGGCGGCTGTTAGTGCCGCGTCGGTGCGTTCAAAGCAGTTTCAGTTCTGTCAGGGGGCGGGAGCTGCTGGAATCCCAATCCCGGTCAAAGTTGAGGATCATAGACTTCTGGATTATTCTGGTCTGAATCTTCGCATGGTCTGTGCTGCAATCATCAGTAAGCCAGATAATTGTTGTCAGTCTGAGCCGCCATCATCCTTGTAGTGAAGCCTCATTGTGGTCAAATACTTGAACATCGAACAACCCGTAAAGTTAACGAGCACCAGTAATATTATTAATGACGAGATGGCGTCTCCAAGGTAAATAGCGTACGGAACAAGAGCTTTGAGTTTGAGCATCAGAGTCTGTAAGACGGTAACTGTGAGACGGTGAGAGGTGCTGAGACACGCCAAGTGGGTGCTCCGATTTGGAATTTCCTTCCAGGTACCCGCGAATTCCGAATAGATAGGAGTGAAAGATATTCGATTTTCATGTCCAGAGACTCCAGACTCTAGAACGAAGACACTTGGACACGGCTTATCTGCAGATGAGCGCATACGCTACGGAGTAGGGAACTGTACGAAGCGGGCCTATGGAGTCGTCTAGCTGATAATCAGTTAGTGCCATGTGCCCCCTGTGTCTGGGCTTTACATTGAATGCATAATGGCACATGGACAGCTCTGGCAAAAGCATAAATCACGTAGTTTTACGACCTAACGTACGATCTTAGCGGGCAGTATACTGGCCTTTTTCTCAAGTTGCTTGTCAATCTTTATAGTTGTGATAATCCCCGGCCTCGTCAGTCCGTCGCCATGTACACAGACATCCGACCGTGACTCGAAGGCTGAGAGACTGTCACAAAGCTGGCATCTAGTCGAGGCTATTCTGGCCAGTCAAAATAGTACCGACCTAGGCGGATCTCGAAAATAACAGCCTCAGGTTTCGGGAAATGCTGTGCTCAGCCGCACGAGTATCTGCGGTTGAGGACCAATTGCAACAGTTATCGTGGAGTCTCGACAAACGACGAGACCGTGCGACATCAGTGTTAGGCTAGCAACAGAGTAGAAGAAGTGTAGCTCAGAGCCTGGTCCAACGGGACCGGTGTGTTGGGAGCAAGCGGCTTTTTACACTCTTCGTCCGGGATATCACGCGGCTTGCGTCGATAACCTGGTTATCGCAACATCTTGAATCTCAAGAGAGACTTTTTGTCAGCTTGGAGACTCGCCTTCCTTTACAAAAGTTCCCCTGCATCTGGATAGCGTAGATCCGCATGTTCTTCGAGAAACGCCATCCATCGCTTGAGAAAGGCACTGCCTCTGCAGGGAAACATCTCACGTTAGCAGGCTGCAGGCACTCGTCCACAAGCTGACAGACACGAATGCAGTTTCTTGAAACCAACACCTGATGACTGCGGCGCACTCACTTGCTGATTGTTTCAGAATCGCCACATATGCATAGATGCCGTTTAGGACGAGTCATGGCGACTAAGAGACATAGAATGCATGCAGATTAGCAACGACGGCAGGCCCACTAAAGAAAATGGAAAGACAGGAGACGCCAGACATACCGTTCAAACGCCGCTTTTCCGCCAAAAATCCGACTTCGTGCTCAGAATTACTACGAACAAGACTGACCACCACGGCTTCCTTCTCGCGGCCTTGGAAACCATCCACACTCCCGAGCTCGAGACCAGGATATTTTTCTCGGAGCATGGAAGAAAGCAGGGCAAGCTGACCATTGTACGGGGTAATGCAGGCAATATCTTCGGGCTTCACGCCGGCCTGTATGAGGCTGTCCACATGCTTTGCGACGACCAACGCTTCCATTTCGTTGCTCTTGCTTTCGCCGAGCAATGCTTCCTTTTTCCCTACATCGTCATCTTCAGTCTTCTCAGGAAAGTCACCGCCCTGCGTATCCCAAAATACGACTGGCTCTCGCGTGTCATCTGTATCCTCAACCTCATAGGGCAAATCCTTAAGAAGGCGTGACTTCACGGACTCCGCGGCAACAAGTTTAGATTCGTATAGCTCGTTGGACGGGAACTGCATAATCTTCCCATGCATCCGATACTGCGTGGTTAGCATCCTCTTGATACCTGGTCCATGCAATGAAAGAAGTCGGTCAAACAAGGTTGTCTCCAGAGAAACGCCGCCAATGATTTCTGTAGAATTGGATGAAGCTGCTTCCGTAGCTGATTTCCCTCTCCTCTTTGCGTTTTTCGATTTTTCAACGGATGACTTGACGGTAGGGGGAAGCTGCAGGTGGTCTCCCGCAAGGACCACTTTAGACGCGGACAATAAAGGGATCCAGCACTGAGCCTCCAGAGCTTGACTGGCTTCATCAATAACGACGACGTCAAACTTTTGATTCTTCAGCTGGTGGCCGCCAGCCCCATGGAGTGTGGCAAGGACGACATTGCTTTCGCGAACCAGGTTGTCCACACATTTAGACTCCCGCTCACGAAACTCCCGACGCAGCTCTTTCAGGTCATCATAGATTGCCCGTCTCTCCCGACCAGTCCGGGTTTTGCGAATACTAGCTTGTTTCTCGTCAATCTCCTTCCTCACGTCTTTGACGATCGCTGCCGCCTCTGAGGTATGAGTAAGCACTTCCAGTGAATGCTCCAGGACTGACGGCAGCAAACGAGCAGGATGGCCTATGCGTACAACTGGCACTTTGCTGGGAGCTAGTCTTTCCACGATATTGTCGACGGAGATATTCGACGGTCCACAAACCAGTACGCGGAGCTTTCGTTTGACCATTTGAAGAATCAGCTCAATCAAAGTGTGAGTCTTGCCCGTCCCGGGAGGCCCGTGGATGAGAGCCACATCCCTGGACGCCAAAGCAAACCGTATAGCTTCTTTCTGCGAATCATTCAGAGTTGGATCGATGAACTCAACGGGACCAATGGCGCCATGGTCTGGTTGCATTGGAGTTGTATGGCCAAAGGCAACTCGCATAAAGTGCGAGTAATCTGAGTCCGTCATTTTAGCCATTTTTTCCATGGTTTGGTTCATACTAGAAGCAGTAAGCCCTTCAATGCCGCAAGCTCAGTCCGACCAAGCGCCACGGGGGAGGCTGCCCACATACCGTCGGTACGTCACGTCGTTTGCAAGTTTTATGCTGCAGACCGCCATTAGCATGTGTCGGGTACAAACAGCACCCTTAGTATACGAGGCAGTGCCGAAGGTCAATGAGCCATCTTTCATTGAGTGATAGAGGACATACAGCCATACTTTCTTTCCCCAGAGCTCCTCAATGGCCTCATCGTCCTCCTTGGATCGGCCACCACCACCTCTTTGTCCAAACGCAATCCATATACTTCTCTCCCCAACTCTTGTAACGACTCCTTCCGGCCCTTTGGACGCTTCAGCTGCATCTTTCCCGCCTGCTTTGCCTTTGTCTTTCGCAAGCTTCTTGCTTCCTGCACTTGTGTCGTTCACGCGGACAATATCCCCGACTCGGATACCGTGCGCACCAAGCCTCGGTTCTCCGTCAGATCCAGCTTTATCATCGTCACCCTTGTTCGCCGTAGATTTGCTTGAGGATACAGCTGCATCGGCAGTGAACTCGCCGACGACACGCCCGCCAAGTCCGGTTCGGTATTGCGATAACACAATTCCCGTCAGCGCATATCCCGTTGCTTGTAGGGTTCGACGCGTCGAAGGCGAGACTGAGGCAGCGGTGCTGGCTAGCGAGGAGGAGGAAATTTCAGCTTGGTGCTCTTGAAGAAGTAGTTCCAATTGGGCTTGTGCGAAGCGGGGTATGGAGATTGGTGGAGGAGACATAGTAGGAAGGTAGAACTTGAATCCCTAGGACGTCATGGGATGGAGGCTTTCACAAGAATATCAGAGCATTATTAAGTATGTTGAACGCACGCAAGTTTTGCGATACTGGAACTTGTATCAACGGATTTGGCCATGGGAGCTTTGGAGGTGGTCGGCGATAAGATCCAGCTATGTCCGGAGCTTGTGCCTTGTCACGTGCATGAGACGGGGGGATACTTGGGATCTGGCTTAGTCATTGTTGTATATAATCGCCATTGTGTACAGAGTCCGGAGTACATTGCCCATCCCCCATATGAGGAACTAAAATTCTATCGATGACGGGTGTTGGTTCTCGTACGACTGGGTGGTAGGTCCAGGGTCTAAGACTTTTGGATCTATTTTAGGGGCTTTTCGACTCTACAGCGTCCTTCGATCATCGTACAATGAGCGCGAGCCACCCTTACTGATGAAAGCTTCAAAAGCGCTCCTCTGCGAGAGACGCCGATTCCTGCTGGGCTTGCGATCCATCTGCCAGCAATGGCTTCACAAAAGTTCCATATTGGAGAGTCTCTATGCGTGCTGTGCAGGCAAGGTGCAATGACTGGATCACATCTCCTTGGTGCGTCCCCCGTTTCTCATAGCTTGTGCAGGACTAACCTAATTAACAGACCTAGATCAAAATCTGCTTATCGCCCTTAGGTGTGAATGGCCATGTGTGTGCTGTTCTCAAACGCCGTATCCATCAGTCTGGTTCCATGCAACGTGCTACAACGTTTTACAGAATAGCTACAAGCCCTCCAAGAAACCTACTTCTGAAGATTTGGACAGGTTTGCTCATGCAAGCCGACCCCTTTATAAGTGCCAACTTGAGAAACGGGGAGAAATCGTGTCGGTTATGGAAGGTCTCACCAGCAAGTATACAAGACAAATTATGCACGACTGTTTCAGACAAGACTTGTTTGGGCAATTACCGCCTGAAATAAGAATCATGATCTCCGAACTGATTGCTCCGTGCTGGTACTTGGTTGTACTTGGTGAAACACGTCGGCTGATTGCACGCCTGAGGGATGACCCTGAAAACCAGAGTACGCAGCTGAAGTTAACACCAGAAATGTGGTTGTCCAGAATAGACTACCGCGGGAATTCCTACATCGCACGGCTCAGCGACAAACCGCTCGAATCAACGGGCACGTCCTTACAATGTCCCATCTACCTGCCTAGTAATATTAGCAAAATCGTCCTGTCGGTCGACTGTATCGGTGTACGTAACATACAATTCGTGGATCATGATTCGGAACCTATATCGGATGGATCGCCATGGTACGAGATACTTGACGCGAGAGATTCTGATTTAGAGGCCTATGTGAGCTGTGTATATGGACACCCGTCATCAATAGGGGTGTAGCAACTAACATAACTAGGGTCTTTTTATGAGAGGGATTCAGCTCCTCTCAAGTGATCCACCTTCTGCGCGTAGGTATTGGAGCTCTCCTTTCCCGCCCAAATTTCAGCCCTGGAATTTTTATCAGGTGCGAGATAGATCTCGGTTAGAATATTTGAGATTCGATTCCCACATCCGAGGTCTTCTAGTCTGCTGTGCCTACGGGAAGACTGTGGGAATCCACGGTTTCTCAGATACGTCGACAAAATTCAGGGAGTTCGTCGATTTGGTGAATCGACGCATGAGTAGCAGCCATAAGCGCTGGATTTACTTCCCGCTCAATGAACGCGAATACATTAAAGCAGCTTGGATCCGGAAGCTCAGGATTTTCCGTGAGCCCTCTTCCAACCCTACCTTAGTTGTAAGTCTGTCGTTCCCGGTCCTGGTCTCAGACTTACCACGAAGCTCCAAACCTCCCTGGGAAGAACCGTCACATTCGGACCACAACTTCCAACCCGTCTTATCCATCGATACGAGTACCACCCTTTGGTGAGGAACGGCGATGGTGCTATTTCGGGGATCTTTCATAATGTGCTGGATCTAGCCTCTAACTACATTTCTGACATTGGAGTTACCTGCAATGATCAGCATCATGCCGGGCCCCTAGAGCCTCCACCCATGGATACACGTTTTGAACCCCCAGCAGTCCCTCCCGGTCGAGGCTCGGTAACCAGCACTTGGTAGATGACAAAAGCTCCACTCAAAGGCCTGGTGAAGGTGCAAGTCTGCAGGGATAAAGAGCAGTCGCATCATCCATGCCTAGGTCTTCTGTTATTCTACAGCGACCAACATATTGAAGTAATAGGACAGGTGCGCTGGGATTATGATCTCACTCAAGAGACTTCTAGGCCTATGTATGTCGTACACGGTGCCGTCGATGGACGAGAGTACATTAAGGACATCCGAAGCGACATACCTGGGCCGGAGCTTGATGAAGAATCTGGCGGGCAGCAGAAGCTACCAGAGAATGGCATTATCGCTTGGTGGTTTAGCCACCTTGGTGATAAAATAATCACATATAATGACTAGGTAGTCATTCAGTGAATAGGGGCATTAGGGTTAGCCATCTGTCCAGTCTCGTTGCCAGATGTATGTTAAACCCCCCGACCACATGACAAGAGCTTCTCAATACATTATAAGTGAATCTATACATCTCATTCAAACACTCTTCAGATAAATAGATAGAAGGTATAAGCAAGAGCAAACATGTTTAATTTAATATTAGTAACTATTATCACTATTGACTAATGATTCAGGCTCTTCTACTACATTGTGGCTTGTTCTTTAGAAATGGCAGTACCCACTTCACACTCTCATCTAGCTCTTAAAGCTGTTTCTCAGGCCTATCTCATGCTAATAAAGCTTATCCATGATAATGGTGATGCTAAATCTGCCGTCTTGAGTAGCAATCGGCTCTGAGATCATTCCCTGAGCACTCAGAGCTGGCCCTTCGCGTGCTCTGAGCAAGCTCTGAGCAATCTCTGAGCAATCTCTGAGCTAGACCTGAGCTGCTCGCTGAGCAACCTGAGCGCTCACCCCCTTCAGTTCTCGTCGTGCTTCTGGTCTTTCTTCTGTCGTGATGCTAGGCGCTCCACTTCTCATTAATGTTCATAGAAGACTCTCGCTTTTCTTGCACCATTGTTCCTTAATGGGGTGGGTGGGTAAATGATAAATGATTAGTTCATTACACAAACAAACATGAACATATACACACACAGAGAGAGAGTATATAATAACAGCATCTAGAGCACACTCAGACATCACTGCTGTTCAACAAAACATGTGTCACACATATTACTGCTATCTTACGACGACGGTTCTTCAACTGCAAATGACCAGGCTGATGGTTTGAACTTATTCAAGCGGATACATGGAAAATCTCCGTTTAAAAAGCTGGGAGCTTGGCCTTATAACAAAGAGGCCTTCGCCGAATTGTGCCATCGAGAGGCCTTTCAAAACCTTGCTATTGAAAAGACATGATCAACAGTCCCCCTGGGTTCGCGATGGCTGTTGACCCAAAACCGCTTCACGAAAACGACCGCGTAAGACTAGAGACGTCGTACGCATGCTGCTAGCGAGATTCTCCCTCACAAGTTGCCTTGTAGGCTTGGAGAATACCACACCAACCTCTTCCAGTGTCATATCCTTGACTTCCGGCATGAATAGAAGTTGATAAAACCAGCCCAGAACTGCGATGCCGCCGAAAAAACCCAACGTGAGTCCGGTTTTTGTCATCGCATCTTGCATGGCGGTGAAATTGTATGTGATGATAAACGAGCCCAGGAACACCATAGCATCTGATGTGGCCATACCATAGCTGCGGAGGTATGTTGGGTACACGTCAGATGGGATGACCCACGTGAGACAGGCATAGGGTCCGTAGAACAGCATGTAGATAACCAGTCCCGATAGATAGAACCCTTCTGTTGCTTTGGTGTTCGTGTTGACATTGAATTGGTAGCTTACGCCAATTAAAATGAGGCCGACGAAGCATCCAGGAAGCATAGTCATAGCCCAGAAGCGACGCCCGAAGCGTTCCATGTTGAAAATTGCTGGAATTGTGCCAATGAAGAGAGCACCACCGCCAACCATGGACACGTAAGTGGCGTCCGCAGCGCTGAGTCCGATTTGCCGCATCAGAATGCTCATGTAGTACATAAGACCGTTGATGCCGACAAATTGGCCAAGTAGAATCATGGTATTTGCGTAAACGATCGCACGACGGCAGCGAGGGACACTTCGCAATCAGCCACGCAAGTTACAGTGATGGGCGACGATCTGAACACTTACGTGATGAAATCCATCCAGACAAATCTCATGGTAGCACGTTTTGCTCGCAGCTCGCACTCTTCAGCATCGGCCGTGATTTTGATCAAGAAGAATTCAGCGTGTGACTCGAAGGAGACACCACGGATGCGCTTCCAAACGCGGTAGGCATCAAGGACGCGAGACCGATGCATCAGAAAACGCGGGCTTTCGGGCAGCAGCAGCATGCTGTATGTCCTTTTGTTAGATTGATACATTTCCCTTGGCGCCTGCTGAGTACATACCCGATGAACATCAAAGTCGAGAACAGGATGGATGACCCAAGCATATACCTCCAATTACCTTTTGCTTTCAGAAAGATAGCGGCAACGACGAAGCCAAAGACTTCTCCCAGCGCAATGTTAAATTGGTAAAGCGATACCAAGTTCCCTCGGAACTGACGCTCCACACTTTCCGCCACATACACCGGGACTGTGCCTGTCTCAATACCGACACCAAAACCAAGGATCAACCGGCCCACGACCATCATAGGGTAACTGATCGCGCCGGCTTCCAAGGCCGCCCCGATAGTATAGAGAATTGTGGACAGAATGATTGCCCCTCGGCGACCGAGGTACTCATTAGCCGGAATGAGCAGGGCAGCACCGGCCACTGCACCCAAAGGCATGGAACTATTCACGAGCCCAACCTGTTGCGCAGATAGTCCCAGAGCGCCCGGCATAAAGAGGTTTGCCCCGCTGATGAGCGATTGATCCAGACCGAACAGTAGCCCTCCCATCGATGCAAAGGCAGCCATCACCCAGGTAAAGTGCTTCGGGTTCTTGAATGATAACTGAAATGCATGAGAACGCCGCGAGCTAGTTTCATCGCTTTGTTGAAGTTCCGCCTCGAGTCCGTCAACAAAGTTGAGCACCTCCTGGCGTCGCCCGACCTTGATCATCTCAAGGAGCTCTGACTCCTTGGTGGCATCCAGCACATCGGCGAGTGCATGGTCCAGGCTGTCGACATGGTCCGCACCGGCCTTCTCTGAGTCCTTCCTGGACGCAATTGATTGCTCCTCTGTATCCGCAAGGCTGTTCTGCATCCTGGGTGTTTCCTCCTTCAGACAAGAAGAATGTGCCATCTTTGGGGGAATGATGTAAATAGGATTCTTTTCAAGCTATACTTGGCAACAATCCGGGGTAATCTCAACCATTAAATAAAACACGGCGATAACCTCAAACCCCCAGGGCCTTGGGGCTCACTCGGCGAGAAATCTCCGCAAAAGGAGAGGTCTTCGCGCATAACTGACCACGACGCTTGGCCACAATGGCCTGGATCGCCTATTTCGGCGAAAGCGAAAGTGAATCACCCGTAGGTCATGGCTGTTTTTTGGCCCGGCTGGGAGGAAAAGACCACTCGAGAAGCTTGACGACGCCCCGAAAGTGAACGTTAGTGAGGTCATGAGGAGGACAGGGGCTGGTGTGGGGGTTCCAGTCGAGATCTTGATCGTCCTGCATTGGTAAGGTAGCTGACAGGAAAACGCGGGGAAGACATACGGAGGGAACTAAGCAACTATAAAGTTCCACAGTCCGTGTCACTTAGGAAAACTGGCCAATGGTTCAGCATCATTGAGAAGGGGCGGACACTAGGTTTAATGGGAGAACATTTTGAAACTGGCGAATGATGACATCTACCTAGTCCCTGGGATTCGGCTTGCCAGTTCGAGTAATTCTCGCCTGAGAAAACAATCCATTCAGTAACACCATATTCTTGTCCAGGGGGTTGTCACGGTTGTTCAGGTCATTAGGCGCAAACAACAGAGCTTAATGGGCACATCTAGTCCAGGCAGAGATGGCATAGAGCTGCCTACCTGGAAAGGCATATATCTTCGAGGTTGGTTAGACAAGGTACTAGAGTTTCCCGGGGCGGAGTTAGGGGCGGGGTCAATGAAGTGGAGCAGCCTCGGGGGCCTTCGGCGGGCCCCCGGGGCCCCGACAATGCGGGGTAGCCAAAAGCCAGCGCGCCATGAGTCCATGACTGTGGAACAATTTCTCAAGAAAATGCCATTTCTTGCTATAGGTACTCCGGCGACGGGAAAGCCTTCGCAGGTCGATTAGCACAAATGTCCACTCGCAAACGTATTCCCGGGTGTCTACGATGTCAGGAGAGACATGTCAAGTGCGACAGGGGTAAGCCCATCTGCAAGAGTTGCCGAAATCTCAAATATCCAACCGTGTGCGAGTACGCTTCCAAACGGCTGCGGTTTCGACATAGCCGCTATACATCATCATTAGCACCAACAGATATGACTCGGCGAGAATCACTCACGGTGCGGACGCCCTCGGCGAACTCCAACGACCTGGGAGCTATTTCCGGGACCAGCGACACTACACATGCAGCGCCGTCTACTTTTCCGGACTACGAAAGTCATCATCGTAGTAGTATTGATGGCTCTGGCTCAGCGAGGACTTTACCAAGCGGACAGTCCTCAGCGGTGAGCCCCGTCCCTTCTGCCGAGGATTCGTCGCCACTACGAGTGCCGTTGACGGCGAAACCACCTGTGCCCTCGTATTGTCTCTTTTCTCTTGGTCTCTCGCCAGTTGGTGCCACTCCGGATCGATATGGTTGTCCCATCAGCGGCTCGAGCGCCTCGGTTGAGTTGTCGCAGCCCACAGTGAGCGTGGACGTTGAACAAGTCTCCCCAAACACAACTTCCTATCATACAATCCCGCCACCTTCTCGCACCTTGACGGAAGAGATAGACTGCAAGGTATTTGCTTTCTACGTGGAGCGCGCAGGAACCTGGGTATGCGTAGCCAGTCACCGTCATATTCCCGTCCCATACAACCAATGGACTGACCAAAGTGATTGTCTACAGATCGACATTGGGTCTCCCGAAGGGTACTTTCATTCATACGTGCCCCAGCTTGCTCTCAGAGAACCATTGCTGCTCGCCGCATGTCTTTCATGTGCATCTCACCTGATGTATCTGCGGGGAATGGTCGATAAAGAAGTCGAACAATACTACAATGACCGAGTGGTCAGTCTGATGATCCCGGCACTTTCGTCAGACCAAGCAAACTCTTCCAACGAGGCTCTACTAGCCACCGTCGTTATTCTGCGCATGTCAGAGCAGTTCTTGGAGCTCAACAGCGACGCCCAGCGCCACCTGCAGGGTGCTGCATCCCTCTTCTTGGACGGCACAGACTGGTCGCCCATGGAATCCAACCTCGCAACCTCTTGCTTCTGGACTTATCTACGAGAGAGCATTCGTATTTCGTTCCTCCGCGAGCAACCATGTCCGTTTGACTTAGGTCACCTCAGTCTCAGGGATGACGACATGACCATTCCCGCGGCGACGGACGAAGTATGGACGAACCGTATGACGTTTCTTATAATCCGAGTTGCCTCATTATGTTGGGGCCCTCCACGACAGCATGCGGCAGCCGAAGCGAGAAGTCTAAGGGACCTCCTCGAGAAGTGGAAGGCGCATTTACCTCCTTCCTTCCGACCCTGGTGCATCTGTGAGAATGACAATGATCCGTTTCCGAATATTCGCTACTTCGCTTCATGGCACGGTGGGTTGTCATTCAGACCTTCTTTTCATCCCCTCATCATTCTTGCTTTCTGTCTCATGGGCTCTGACGTGAAAAAAGTCCTTGCATGGCAGTTCTACTATGCTGCAAAAGTCATGCTAGCAGTATACTATCCCGATGACTGGGCAGACAAGAGTCTGCACGATATGCACCGATACATCGAGGTATGTCACTACACAACACAGTCCAAGCTTACATCTCCGCTCATACGAGAAAAAAAAATAAAAATCTATCAGACCGCAATCGTCGCCCCGACTCGCTTACTGTGTGGCCTTTGCATGTCAAATATGACCAATGTGGGCACCAACCTCAACGGCAGCCATCTGATGGCATGGTGTGGCCGATTCCTTTCTGGTCGCGAAGAGCAACGGCGTTTGCTCAATTTCTTGACCGAGTTCAGCCGCAATACCAAATGGCCAAGTCGGGTCGAGTGCACGCGCTTGGAGGAATCGTGGGCAAGATCCAGGAGACCCTGGTTGGACTGCTTAGGGGTCTCGCCGGGATTTTGAAGCTTCGATTCTGCTGATCTGAATCACGATTGCCTTGATTCTCTGGTATCAGAGACGGGGATTGTACTTATAGGCTATCAGCTGTGGTAATGCACCGGCGAGAATCGGAATGCATATTGTTTCTATGCATATTGGTCCTACATTGTATTAGCCATCTACGCGACGTTGACTTCAGATTTCAAGAACGAGATATATTGCTGTTGCGCTAAATCCAACGATAAACATAATTACGCTCTTCTCTACGCTCAAAGCTCAAGATCTGAGAGACACCTTGACGGGCAAAGGCAAAGTGTGAGCACTCAGACCCTCCTTGACGCCAAGCTCCCAGTTCGGATGTAGGACGTTGATATCGTACCGCCAGAACAAAGTCGCAACGATGAGCTTCATTTCGAAGAGCGCGATGTTCCTTCCAATGCAGGCACGCCCGCCTTGGGTAAACGCGAGATACCCTCTCTGCATCTTGACGCTGTCCGGACGGAGCCAGCGCTCTGGGACGAAGTCTTCGGGGTTCTCCCCAAATATTGTCGGGTCGCGGTGAACCGTGCGGGTAGAGACTGAAGCCGTTGTCCCTTCTTCCAACCATTCTCCCGATACGGAAAGTCCGCCCTTGGGGATAATTCGGGGTAGGCCGGCCTCGAGGGACGGTCGGAGCCGCAGGCTCTCATCGATACAAGCCCTAAGGTAGGGTAGATCCTTAATAGCTTCGTATGGCGGTACATCTTCCTCTATCCCTTGCAGTGCTCTGCCCAGTTCTTCACGCAGCTTGGTCACAACGTGCGGATGACGAGCGAGGAAGTAGACCGTGTTCGTCAATGCAATCTCCGTGTTCTCAGTTGCGCCGATGAGATTGACGGACTCACTTAGGATCTCACCGAACTCCAGACAGAGTGCGTTCGAGTCTTTGTCCCATAAGAGAGTGGAGACAAGGTCATTGAGCGGGCTTTTGTTGTTCTTGATACGTTCAACGTCCATTGCGAGTCGTTTTCGAAGGAGATTGATGGCGATATCCCGGACCTGTCCTCCAAGCTCCCATCCCCGATGCCACCGAGTCAAGAACTTGACCCATTTCATAGATGATGAAGCCCAACCAGCCAGCACGATGGCGTAGGCGGACTGAAGGACCCCCTGGTAGAGATCCGCCTCGTATTTCTCTCCTGTGATGGTCTCCGCGGGAGCAACAAGCGTACCCCGTTCCAAGAATCTCGGATTTTGACTGAACATAGCTGCAAAATTAGCGTCATAAAGAATGGCGAGATTCACAAACTTCATGTCCACGATCTGAGACTTCTCGGGGCCAGCCAGGCGTTGATCGATGTACTTGATCATGTTCTCCAAATGAGAGTGCATGATGTTTTCCAGTTCCACGACGCTTTTCTGTGCAAAGGTCTGTGCAAATCTGCGGCGTTTGGTGCTGTGAACTGCTCGATCCCGTGAGTCTGAAACGTTCAGGTGGGTGGAGTTGAAAGCATCGTAGAAGGTGTCCTTGGTTGCGGGTGACCCGTGTCCATAAAGGTCCTTGATGGCTTGGACAGTTGCGAAGCTGACATGAGTCGGACCAACACGGACAGCATCCCCGTATCGTTGGTGAGCGCGGTGGATGGTAATGGTGCGGGTATGTCGATACTGATGGAAAACAGCCCAGACGTTGGTGAATCCTGCGAGTGCCACGCTAGGGAAGCGACAAAGCTTCTTTGCATCTTGAAGATAGATGAACAATGGATACAAAATGAACCTTAGTAGGCAAAGGATCGTGATGAGTTCACAAAAGATGATGCCGTACATTGTGATAGCGAGTATAAGATTGAATCATTCACAGTGGACAATAACTGAGTACAAGTACCTCTGTCCTTTATCTCTCCCACCTAGCAAGAGCGAGGACCATCACTGACACCATCTTGAGCATCGAATTTCCCGCGTGTACTCATTCTTCGCCTAAATCTAAATGATCACCGGTCGAACACGTCGTGTCTATGCAAATTAGACTTCAGCGCTTGCTGTTCCCTCTCACTCGGCGAAAAAATTCCTGATCAGGAAAGTGGTTTGAGCCGCCATCCTCGATCATTTGCCTGTCACTCTCAGTATGGCAGTTCGCGATTCTATGCCCCTCGGCGAAAATGTTCCCATCATGGTAAATTGGCATGGACTCCATCTTTCGAAGAAGGGTGGAAATGTATGCTGTGCGACTATTCCTTCCCAGATGGACAAGGTGAGGAATTCACCACATGCGCAGGAAGCGTGCAGATCCATCAACAAGCCACTATTTTGAGATCAAATGCTCCATATAGACCATGGAAAAAGAAGAAACATGGAGAGCTGCGGTGGAGGATAAATACACTCTTTCCCAAAGTCGCCGTCCTGATGGTCTCAAGGCAACCTAACTCAATTTCCAGAATGTCCTTTGACGATACAGTGTCCAGCATAAATTCACAACATGGGCCCTGGCGCTCGATGAACTCCTTTAACAGTTTCGCCTCGGAGCTCGACGACCTACTTCTTGTCTCTCTGCTTGCAATTCTGGTCTTCTTATGGACAAGCCATGGTATCCTCTGGTCGAAGCCTCAAAAGGGGCATCAACTCTACTTCGTCTCTCCCCAGCTGCAGGAACCGATCTTCCAGAACGTCGGCCGCGGACCAAGACAATCGAACACCCGGCAAATCAACGACCGCATGACTGAGCTTCGTAAAGCCATCATCGTCTTCTGGGGCTCTCAAAGTGGTAACGCCGAGCTTCTGGCCAATATCTTTGTTCGAGAGTGCATCACACGCTTCAACCTGCCTGCAATGGCCGCCAACCTCGACCTTTATGACTACGACCAACTTGGAGAACTGAGCGAGGGACGACTAGTTGGGTTTGTGCTTGCGACCTACGGTGAGGGAAATCCAACTGACAACGCGACTGGTCTATACGAATACCTTTGCGGGATTGAGAAGAGACAGGATCGACCGCTGTCTCGTCTTCAGTATTTCTGCTTCGGGCTGGGTAATTCCAAGTACCAGTTTTACAACTCCTTTGTCGATTATGTCGATGAAACCCTGACTCTTTCCGGTGCTCAACGAATTGCACCCGTTGGCAAGATCGATGAGGCTCAAGGCTCTGACGAGGACTGGCTCAGCTGGAAAGATGACATGCTCAAGAGACTGGCAGAGCGCTTCGGGTCGCAAGAGAGCATTGGCAAGCAATGGCCGGTCTTTGATATGGTAAACCTGGACAACGGTATGACGTTGTTGAGCCATGCAGCAGAGACGTCGACCACAACGAACACCAGTCAACAGCAGTTCGTACGAGTGAGCCGGTCACTCCAGTTGTCTGGCTCAGTCGCCAAGAACTCGCGCCACTCTTTGCGAACGTATCTTCACATTGAGTTCGACACAAGAATCGGCAGCCAGGTTATCCAATATGAAACCGGTGACCACGTTGCGATATGGCCAATCAACCCCAACGACGAAGTGGCTCTGCTTTCAGCTCAGTTCGGGTGGGACAAGAAGACCTTGAAGGCCACCATTGATATCAAGCCTCGTGATTCAACTATCGATGAAAGCGTCGCCGTCCCCGTACCTACGCCAACCACTAGAGAAGCTCTCCTACAGTACCAGCTCGACATCTGTGGACCAATTTCCCCTGAAATCTTGGAGTTGCTTGCTTCGTACAGCCCAAATGCCGCCGCCAAGGAATACCTTGATCGCTGCCGACTTGACCCCAGAAGCCGCTCGTATATCTCCAACCAACATCTTACCTGTGGGCAGCTTATGAAGCAGGCTGCCAATGGGGCCGTGTGGCCTGAAGATGCCTTTTCCGCCGTGCTTTCTATAATGCCTAAACTTCGGCCTCGGTATTTCTCTATCGCATCTTCGCCACTCGTGGACCCATATTCCTTTGCTATCACCGTCGGCCTTGTCGAAACACCCATCCGACAAGCTGATCGGTGCTTTGTTGGCTTGACAACGGGGTATTTGCATTCTTTGCACATGAAAAAGAATCAAATCAAGGAAAACAACAGACGTCAAATTCCATACAACCACGATGGACCACGATCTATTCTGAGTGGCTACAAACTATTTGCCCACGTACGGAAATCAAAGTTCAAGCTGCCTGTCAACAACGAGACACCAATCATCATGATTGCCGCTGGAAGTGGCATCGCGCCTTTCAGAGGCTTTGTCCAGGAGCGCATGGCCCTCTCAAGACGGGGTGACTCAGTTGGCAAGATGATCCTTTTCTACGGATCACGCTCGGAGGAGGATTGTCTCTACACGGATGTATGGTCCGAAGCAGAGGCAATGGAGATCTTGGAGACTCATTTCGTGTTCTCGGCCCGACTGGTTAACGGGAAGAAGTTCTACGTGCAGCACAAATTGCTGGAACACTCAGAGACAACGAAGCGATTGGTTCAGGACGAGGGTGGGTCAGTATATATCTGTGGTAGTGCTAATATGGCCAATGGCGTGAAGACTAGCCTTGGAATGTTGCTTGGTGGCAACGAGGCTATCCAGCAGCTGAGGAAATCCAGACGGCTCCAGGAAGATGTTTGGGCTTAGTTGACGTTGACTCCTCAGTCCTCGCTGAGAAAATGACAATCCTTTATAGCTTGGAGAAAGGGGTAATGCCCAGCATTATGGCATTGAGGCTTCGAGCATATAATAGCGAGAACATTCCTATTTGTCTTTCACCCTGTCGTAGAATCTAAGTCTGTTATGCATTGTAAAGTCATGAAGGTCAGTCAATTCAGCCCCTTGGTAATAAGAGTTCTAGCAAATTAATTTTACACTGGCAAGTTCTTTAGGATCATTGTCAGAAGGGATGACATATTAATAGTACGGTTGCATAGGCGCTGCGGTATAGCATGACATAGAAGGTGTCAGTAATTCTCAGAGGCTGCTGTTTCTGAAAGGGCAGGAAGAGATTCTGTCATTAAGTATGAGTTAAGTCTTAATCAACAGTCTAGTAGCGCATTTATAGTGTGTGTGATAGTATACTAATCTTAATTTCTACAATAATTGCGCCGAACGCCGCCGATTTTGAAGGGCATACAGTTTAATAAGGTCTCAGAAAAGTTCAGCAAGGTCTCAAATTATCACCAAGAAAAGGTTCAACAAGGCCTTAATACGCCTCAAATTTAAGGCATATTGAGACCTTGTTGAACTCCTTGACTGCTATATAGAATTATTAAAATCGCCCCCCTAACCACCCTAAATTTGGGGTGGTAAATTTGATGGTTAATAAAAATTAGAGTTGCGACCTTACTGAGGTTTTCCACCTTACTATGTTAGGTAGTAGCTTAAAAGTTCAATAAGATCTTAAATTACCCTGGATATCCCGAGACCTTGTCGAACTATTCCGAGACCTTGTTGAACTGTAACCCAGATTTTGAAACATGAATAAGGGCTATTAGGGTTAGTTAGCCATCCTCTGCTGACATATGTTAAGGCCCTTATCACATGATAATAGCTTCTCAATACAGTACATTAGTGAACCTATGCCTCTCATACAATCACTCCTTAAATAAATAGAGAGAAGATATAAGCAAGAGAAAATATATTTAATTTAATATTAGCAACTATTATCACTATTTGACTAATAATCCAGGCTCTTCCACTACATTGTGGCTTGTTCTTTGAAAAATGACAGTACCCACTTCACATGGCGAAGGTCTTTGTCAGGCCTTATCTCATGCTGATAAAGCTTACGGATCCAAAGTATGACGCCACAACTCGAGGATTTATATAGCCATGCTCCAGTTCAGAACAACCTTTTTCCTCTTTCCTCAAAATCAGAAACTATCAGAGAGCAATATCTCTGATTTGGACATTGGTACAATTCATTGAGTCGTCTCTCAATTTCACCAGCCAACCCATTCGCTAGCGATAGCCTAACCGAAGTCCATATACAGCATCCAAGACTCCTATACCACAATATCACCATGTCAAAACCCCTCAACCACATCCAGATCGCCCTCCGTCGCTCCTCTGAGCGCGGATACGGCGAGCACGGCGGGTGGCTTAAAAGCTACCACACGTTCAGCTTCGCCGACTACTACGACCACCGCTTCCTCAACTTCGGTTGCCTGCGAGTGCTGAACGAAGACCGCGTCGCTGCGCGAAATGGATTCCCGCTGCATCCGCACCGGGATGCGGAGATCTTCAGCTACATTCTCAGTGGTGAGCTGACGCACCGGGACAGCATGGTTAAGAAGGGGGCGGAGGGGGAGCAGGGGAAGCAGTTCTACCGGATGCGACGGGGTGATGTGCAGTTCACGACTGGGGGAACTGGTAAGATCTTGCTTTTTGGTCCGTTATGATTTCCAATGTGGATTCTAACATGGCTATCAGGAATCACGCACTCTGAACAGAACGAATCCAACAAACAAGTGCATTTCCTCCAAATCTGGGTCCTGCCCTGGAAGCACGGGCTGAAACCGCAGTATCACACGATGACGTTCAGCGAGGAAGCTAAACGGGAGGCCTTCGTTCCGATCCTGTCGCCGTTGGCAGCAGGGCCAGACGCAACCCCCGCAGAGCAAGATGCTGCTCGTCCCAGAATCCCAGATACGATTCCCATCCACGCCGACTTTCTCATGGGAGCTGGAATTATTGAGCCGAACATGACGTTCAAATGGAATGTTGGCGCTGGAGATGTAGCCAGCTCGAAGAAGAAGAGGAATGTATATGTCCATCTCCCCATGACTAAACAGGGCAAAGCGAAGATCAGGCTAGATGGAAGGGAAGACGCTGTGTTAGAAGAAGGCGACGGTGCATTTGTTACTGGAGTGAACGCTGGTGATATGCTTGCAGTGGAAAGTATTGGGGAGGCTGAGGCTGAGGTGATTGTGCTGGACAGTAATTAGGTGGCTGGTAGTATACTATATAATGAACCATAGCACTTCCATTTTGTTTGAGGTTTGGATCAGGATTCTTCACTTCCAAAAAATGTAATCACATCTTCTCTTACCTTATTTTTCTTCGCCACTCACCTCACACCAGCTTGCACATAAACTCTCAGATGAAAGCATGTTACTACACCTCAAATTTAGGCTTTCCTGTTTACGCATGAATTCATTGATATGTTTAAGAGAGAAGAGACTGCGGCCACAAGTTTGGATTTTCCTTTGCTTTGAAATCAAATCAACATGACATGATGTCTCTAACCTCGCCGGCCTGGATACATTGCTCAAATGGCAGCAAGCTTGAGAAAATAGGACCAAGTAAGGACGATTTGCAGAGCTTTCGAGATTTTCCCTCCTAACCTTGAGTAGACCCATTCAAGATATCGAAGAGAACCGTCAAAAGAAACAGAGCGTTTCTTAATGTCCATTTTCGACAAAGGGAAATTTGAAATCCAAAGGCCTTCCTGGAACCGCACGCCCCATAACAAGTCGTTCCGCAGTTACCTCATACGATTGATCATCTTCGAGATACACACGAAACTCCCGAAGCCCGCGCAGATCCTGAAAAGCTTCGAGCAGCTTTCGCACGTACTTGTTCCGATGTGGGGCTGCGTTGCGCCAACTAGATGATCTGGTACCCAAGTCCACAATGGTGAGAGAGAGGCGCGAAAGTTCAAAATGCTCTCGTATGAAGCGGCGCAACACTGACCAAGACACCATGGCAGAGTCTTCGTGTGGCTTGTGGCTAGGCTTTGCGGGGTGTCGATGCATGGCCGGGAATTTGAACACCAGATGGCGAATCAACATGAAAGACGAGGTCGGAATACTGTTCATGAAGCCCATCATGAGATCAGGGTCTTCCTCCACAAAGGCAAAGCGATTCACGGTAAAGAAGATCCGGCGCGCATCTTCATAGAATGCCCGGCTGACAAGGAAGTACCTTACAGGCGACGAAAAACAGGAGCAAGTGGTGGAGTACGCCGTCTGACGAGCACGACAGAAGCACGCCGCCTGGAGCGGAGAGCAGGTGCCGCAGCATGTGAGCGGGCGAGACTCATTTACGCGCAGAGACTTGCGATCTAGGAACGATACGATGCCTGATAACCGGCCCCCAGGTGGCAGGTAGGGGTCCAACTGGTTCACCAACAGAAATTCAAGTATTATCAGCTGCACTTCTTTGGGCAGATCATAGTACGGAAAGGTACGACTTTCTCCAAGATTGCCAGTCAATCTCAGGGCATTTCTCTTGACGACGGGGCGTATATCCTCCTCCGGGGCGTGACTGAAATGAAAGGCACAGTGGGAGAGGGGAGGAAACGGTTCCATAGTAGACATTATCTTGAGGGCCACTGCCATGTCCTTGACTCTGCACTTGAGACTGAAATATCTGAGATTGACCATTTGCTGAGCCGCATAACGGCAGAAACGAGACCACAGCCGCAGAAGATTGCGCTGAGCGCCGGGCTTGATGAAACGATTGTCCCAGGTACGCATTTCGATATGCAAATATCTCACGTCTTCTGCGGCCCAATCAATTGCCGTAAAGAAGCAATCCCAGTCGTTCAGATTGGTAAGTACGAAACTAAAGCGGTTGTGCGACCAGAACAGGGCACCCAGGTCCTCCCGGAACTCGCGACAAACCATGAGCACCTCCGTCGGCAGTCGGGGATGATCACAGAGTCGACCAGCGCGGGTTCGCCAATTCCCACGTGCATGAAAAAGATTACGCACGTCGCACGTGGGGTCAGCAGCCTGTTTGGCCCTGTGTGCCTCAGCGGTTATATCGATCAAACAAGGCCGTACTAGCCCAATGTATTCCAGAATCCGAAGCTTGGCATTTTCTGGAAGTTGACAGAGGGATTTGCCAGCCTTCTTCGAAGCCGAGCTTGCGGTGTCGTTCTCTCCATCTGCGCCCTTGGAGCTAGACCCTGGGGTTCCAGACGATGATTTGACAGTGCTCAACGACTCGAATAACGCAAAGAAGGACTCTTCGTCAGGGTCGAGTCGTTCCAAAAGGCATCCACTGCGACGACGCTGAAGAAGTGACTCGTCTGCAGAGGTCAGAAGCCGTCCTAGGAAGGTCGCAGGGTTCCGAGCTAATTGGAGGCAGGACTTACCCATGACGATCGGCAGGCTGAAGGAAGCTCCGCGTCCAGGCCAGGGAGTGTTTGTCTAATTATCAGCCGTCATGGAGACAATCGGCGTAGGAAGATGTCCAACAATGGGATGAGATAGGCAGGTAAAGGAGGACACACAAGAGCAGCGAGAAGCGGCCGATACTTCCTATGAGGGTGATGGAAAAGAAGGAAAGATGTCAAGTGAAGTGATTCATTTGACCAAACATGTAAACACTGCACCCGGTACCGGGACGCGCTATCACTGGGCCGATCTAGGCTCGCATTCAATGCCTGGGGCATTCACTACCTGGGCAATTCACAACCCCTCTACCTTGACCTTTGCCCCTCCAGACACTGAGGGATCCTCCTTCAGAACTTCATCCTGGAGCTTCACTCCCGCATTCTTCTTGGAGAGGAGTCCTCTGACCTCGCTCTTGCATAACTTTGTCCCAGCAAGATCGCACTCACCACACCTCCGACCAACAGGTAGGCAAACTGTCTGTCCTAAGCCCACAAGCAACTTGTTGATTTCATGCCATTTATCCCTAGGTAGCCAGGACTCTAATGCCATGCGTGTCTCCTCAGGTGTCTTGGTTTTGTGCCAACCCCAAAGATTTGTGATACGGTGAACGTGCACATCAACTCCAATTCCTTCGTCCTTTCCCCAGGCAGCACTCATGCAGAGATACGCCATCTTTGGCCCCACGCCGGGTAGCTTCATCAGCTCCTCGGCGGTCGAGGGTATATCTGAGTTGTACTGGTCTCGGAGTATCTCAGCCGCTGCCTTGATATACTTGGTTTTGTTGTTATGGAAGCCAACTTTCCTGATTAGCTCGTTGAGTTTCTCAGGAGAGACTGCCAGCATGTTCTCGAGATTCAAAGTGCTGTCTCTCAAAGGCTGTGATGACTTGACATCATCAGCTTCTTGCTCTTCTTTCTTGATTATGGGATCTTCGGCAGAAGCTCTGCCGTCCCCCAGCTCGGTGTGTAACCGCTGCATAGCCACAGCTGTCACTGTGTCCTTGGTCTGGGAAGATAGCATCAATGCAATGAGGGTCTGAAATCGTTTGTCTCTGGGAGATGATGATCGCCAATAGAGCTCCGCGCAGCCCATGGTATCTACAGGAGCCGTGGGATTATTCTCTCGCATTTTCTTGACCATGGAATAGATGGTCTCCCAGTTGGAGGGCGGTTCTATCTTGATTGAACCATCATTGCCCTTGATCTTGCGGGCTGGTACACGACGTGATTTTGGTTTCGCAGACTCCATCTTGACGGCCTCACGTTTTGTGAGTGTCTTGCCAGGTTTTCGTGTCGTTCTTTGGGTGGATGGGCTGCTCGGGCTACTCTTTCTCTTTTTTAGAGGGGGTTCCAAGATATCCTCGATATCCACAGTATCAACTGACGAGAGCGACGAGATATCGTCAGCGTCACTCTGCTGGGACTGTGCTCCCGTCATCGTAGGCGCAGTTTCAGCATGGCCGTTTGCGCCGGCATTGAAGGCAAAGCGCTGAAGGACATTTGTCCTTGACGAACTACGCGTTTGGCGTCGCGTAGGAGACGAGAGAGCCTGCAGTAGACTTGCCGTCTCTTTGGAAGGTCGCGAAGTACGCATTGTGGATTGTCTTAACTTTGTAGATGAAGCTGGAGATTCACATGAATAATGTGAAGATCTACTCCGTAGACAGGGGCAAAATTTTAGTCATTGGAGCTTAAGCTGCTTACACATGGTTTCCCCGACCACGGAAGCCCAGACCGCGGAACTTCTGACATGGGGAAGACCCACGGCATCGCCAGCTGAGCCTCGGTGCAAGTGTCCTATCGATACGTCGAGAGCTGCTTCAAACACCTTACTCACTTCTTCCTTCATTTCAATTATAGAATCACGGTCGGGAGCAATATCCTCCTTGAAGCGGGCTCCTCAAACCGCTGACCTCGTTTTCCATCGATTGCGCCCGCCGCTTCCACATTCTTGAACTGCCTGCTATGGCGTCAACCTCGACGACCCAACGCCTCCTCCGCGAACTGAAAGACTACACCAAATCCCCGAACGAGGCCTTGCTCCATCTCGGCCCAGTAGACGAAGATGACCTCTTACACTGGGAAGCAGTCCTGAAGGGCGTCAAAGGCACACCGTACGAAGGTGAGTTCATCAATCCAGGCACCGGTCGCCGTCCGCCGACCGACATTCTCACTCTGTCGCCCTCCCACTCCACAACCGCATACTTCCCTTCGCCATACCCCCACCATAATCTCTGCCTCAGCCATGCTAACACATACGGGTATTACAGGCGGCCTCTGGGCCCTCAAAATCACTATCCCACCGAACTACCCCCTCGCGCCGCCCAACATCCGCTTCACGACTCGCATCTCCCACCCCAATATCTCCTTTACAACGGGCGAAATATGCCTCACGCTCCTGACGACCGAGCACTGGAGCCCCGTCTACACACTCTCGACGACGTTATCGGCCATCCACCAGTTGCTCACGGACCCGCGGCCGGATTCGCCGCTGAACGTCGATGTGGCGGCGCTGCTGCGCGATGGGGATATCCCGGCGTGGGAGAGTATCGTTCGATATTGGACTGAGGAGGAGAGATGGCAGGGGCAGGGGACTGTTAGTCTTTGAGTCGAGACGCTAGGGGGGAGGGGCGAATACCCGACGTTTTCTTGATCATTTTTAAAGAGCGGTAAGATATCTGTTACGTATATACACCTACATACCCGATGGATCAGATTTGCATATACCTTTTTCTTGTCTACAGGTCGACAGGCCGGAAGTAGTTCTCTTCTGAGAAGCTGTAATTATTCACTGATATCAACTATCAAAGTAGAAGAAACACCCATCTTCAGTCGCAGTTTCTTTGCCATATGCACGCTTATAGACAAGACAGGATCACCATGTCCTGTCAATGATAAGGAGAGACACGATACGCTAAAAGCCAAGGTATTAACAAGAATAGCCGCCGGTATAACATAACCATATGGACCACAGATCTAAAAGAGAGACAACAGTCGGACGCAGAGACCATGCAAAGGATCGAAAAGGTCGGAGTCATGTCATGAGCAAGGTCAAACAAGGACCAAACGCCATCAGATGCAATAGAACGCAAAGTGAGAACAACCGCGAACAAGGATATTGAAATTCAAGGCGTTTAGAGAGCCATTGCCACAGCGGCAGCGCCTCCAAGCATCACGAGCAGTTCCTTCTGGAGTCCGGTGATGGATGCGGCACTTCCGGTTTGCAGGCCGGGGGCAGGACCAGTCGTTGTGGCGCCTTGGTTGGAGCTGTCCCCGGTGGGGTAGACGATCGTCACGGCTGTGACGGTGCTCTGCTGGCCATTGGCTAGAGTGGTGGTACTCTTGTAGGTCGAGGTGAAGGGAGTGCGGGTGGTGGAAGACTTGCTCGTGCGACTCTCGGTTGTGGAGGAGGTAGTTGTCAGAGTTGTGCCGGTTTCTGAGGTGGTAGTTGATGTGGTAGTAGTGGGACCAGTGGTGGGGGTCGGGGTGTTCTGAGTCGACGTTGTGGTCTCGCTTGTGGTGGTCGTAGTAGTAGGTTGTGGCTCGGAGGTAGTGGTAGGAGCGGTGGTGGTATGGGTAGAAGTCGTTGTAGTTGACTCGGTTGTGTGAGTCGTTGGGTTCTGAGTCTCTGAGGTCGGAGTAGTAGTCGCAGGCGGTTGGGTCGCTGTAGGGGAATTTGGTGCAGACGTGGTGGCGTTGCTGCCGATATCTCTTACGAGGTTCAGGTGTGCTGCCAGTGACCGATCCTCTTTCTTGATGGCATCAATGGCATCTCTGTCAGTCGGAAAGACACCATGGCGAAATCGCTCTATGAGATGCAGAGCATTGTGAATCGAGTATTCATTGATGTTGCTGAGGTTTTCAAAGAAGGTATCCTCTCTCGCCGGCACTGGATCGGACTGCTCGGGAGCTGGAGCTGCGATAGCAGAAGACGCAACCAGAGAGACAAAAAGCAAGCGAATTAAGCGGTTCATGACGATTAATGTACGACCTTGAGGGGCCTGTGTTTTTGATGATGGTGAAGGATGAAGACGAGAATCGAGATTGAATGAAGTGCAGAAGATTGCCTGATTCAACAGTAGGCTGAGATGATGCGAGTGAGATGCGATGCTGTGAGACAATTGATTATCAACTTCTATGATTAGCAACCGGAAGGCGTCAGGACAGTTGCTTGACGAATAGCAGTTGCAGCAAGTTGAACGCCAATGTGCAGTGAAAAGAAAAAATTATATGCAAGAAGAGAAGATGAGAAGCCCCCGGAAGGCGTCCGGGTCCTTTCGTTTGTTCCCGGTTTTGGACCCTGAGGTGCAGGATACGTAACTGTAGAAAAAAATAGACTAGTGAAGGCCTAAGGCTACTTAGTGAGGTCCAAAAGTCCCCGGTCGTTTGTTTCGGCTTCGCATTCAGTGCGAGCATACAGTAAACAACCAATCAGAACGCTGCGCCTCGGCACTGCCTGTGGATCAGCCGTGGAAACCAAGCACAACTCGGACTTTTACCACCAAAAAAAGACATCAGCAAAACAAAGGCGACTAGCAGTTATTGAAGGTGGCAATGCTACGGATTACAGATGCTTCTCATCCGACCATAAACCACTGCAATCCATTCCTTGCATGTACGTCTAGAAAACAATAAGTAAATCCGTATTACCGTCAATAGTACTCCGCACGCAGCTTCTGATAACGGAACGGCCTTATCATTAAGCATTCCTAAGATAGTTGACAGGTTGATGTCTGAGATGGTTTGGATACCATCGCTCATGTTTACCAATATTACCTAACTATTTAAGAATCTGATCAACAATCTCCAGTCACCATCTTCGTGTCTCAAAGTGACCATGGTCACTGAACAACAATGGACGCTGGCGAATCAAGGTGGGGGAGAGAAAAAACGGCCAACACATCCAGTTCCAAGTTATGGAGTCGGCCTAATCCGTAACACAAGGTTCTGTCAAGTTTCGGTTTCGGATCAGCAAGCCTCTCAAAGCCAATCGAAGTGGACACAAGCATGAGATCAGACTTACGCAAGAATTTGTAGCCGTTGTTTGCATGCTAAATAACATGACTGCATTTATTGCGATGGAGTGCTGACATGAAGCCAGTAAAATCCATCAGATGTTAAGTGGAACGTAAAACCTCAGGCCAGGAGAAACAGACTAAAGAACCCTGGATCTTATAATGTTGAATCTGAATCGTCTGGTTGTTTCTCCTACCAACCATGAACCAGTTTTCGCAGGTCCAGGGCGATGACCCGGATAAGGAGCTCAACCGCTTAATGCCGCATTCGGCCAAGTTATGACTTGCGTGGTTCCAACGGACTATCGATCTGCTATTTTTGCGGCTGTGGCTTGCCTGAGTGGAGCTACACGCTCGACGATACGATTGGTTCTTAATTGAGAATCGCCAGGTTGTTTTCAGGAGATAAAACTCCTTCACAATTTTACTACACAATTAATTAGGCAGTCTGCAGGCCTAACACAAGCATGTTAGTGCATCCCAGTGCTTATGTTGTTTGATGAGATCGTGCTCGGTATTATGCAGAATGCCAAGACAAAAGTTCACTTTTGGTGGAAGCACCGTGACACTCCATATGGGGTACATATTCGTTGTCTCTCGAAATAATCTGAGACACCGGCACTATTTTTGCCGAACGATACCACATTCTATAAATATTCTGCAAGAGACGAGTAACTAGTAAGACTAGGACCGAAGTCTGGCAGCGCCATTGTGAGACTTGACCCAATTGAAAGCGCTTTGAGGTGAGTGGTGAGCTCATCGACTTTGATCCACGTGGACACCTATCTTATATGAACAATATTATGCAGCTGACAATTCTAAGTTTCTGGACTTTGATGATCTTTGGATTGATTGGTCTAACAATGAACGAGAATTGCGAAAAAGAAAACTTAGAAAGCAGACAATCATAAGGTAGGACAGCTTCAAAGACACGGAGTCACGGACAGTAATATGTGCTGTCACCGCCAATCATCATTATCGAAGCATGTCGGCCGGGAATTCAAACCACAGCCAAACCAAAAACTCTATGAACCATTTTTCACAACCGAAATACGGTTATTGTTGACTATGCCCACCCAGGCACCCCATCCGACGACGTTGCCATAAATGGCATCGGCAATCTCCCTCAGGGTCGCTCTGTCGCTGAGCCTGCTCCGATCGATCGGTTCACGCAGTGCAATGAGCTCGAAGAAATAGCGATGGGGACCATCTTGCGGGATTGACTTGGGCGGAAGATACACAGTATTGCGTCTGTTCTGTCCGTACTTGAATCCGCCTTCGAGCATATATGAGACGTTGTGTCTATTGCACACTTGGAAGTCGCCGTGCTCGAGTCCGGTGAAAACGCGAGGGATCCCGTAATATAGCCCGTGGATGACCGAGTGGGGAAGAGGAGCATCAGGGTCCTCGGCCACAATAAGGTATTCTCGGATATTTTGGGCGGGAGAAGGCCATTTCAGAGCCGGAAACAATCCTGCTCCCTCTTCCATGTGGTCAACATGCAGAGGCGAGCCTGACGGGCCAATCTCGGAACAATTGACGGGAATCGTGGGGTACGGGAAGTTGGCGAAAGCTGGCCCGTTTGTGAATAGCTTTTCATATTGAGCCTTGACGCTGACCGCCAGCGCAAGGCAGCTGAACGTGAAAGGTATGAGATGCATCTGGTGACGGTCAGAAGGTCTTCGTTGTCTGGGCAATTCCAAGTCATACCTTTATCGATTGTTAAGGTACCTTTCAAATGCGAAGTTCTTGAGAGGATGACTTTGGAAGGATAGGCTGTTAAACAGTTTGTCTTTCAAAGCACAAATGGTGTTAGAGTGATTGAGGAACAATCCCGACCCTTTGTTGGGGGAAGTCATAGAGGACATTCTTCGAAAGTAGCTATGGAAAGAGCAGAACCACCTGCATCTGGAAGCTGCAGTCGAGCAGCAGCGCAAACACGCGCTGCCGCTTTCTCTCCATGAACGCAGAGGGCATCTCATTTTGACTCAGCCATTTCAGTGTGTATAAAGTGGCAGCCTGGAGTGTTGTCTGCAGGAGCTGGTCGACATGTAAATTTGTAGCTCGATGCCATCGTGTTCGGCTATCTCCAAACGTGCGGGGATCAGCTGAAGCTTACCGAGGCAGCACCTTGACATCTCCAGATCTCATATGATATTACGTTCACTGACATGCTATAAATCATACTATGGAAAGATCTTGTCGAGTTATTTCTCTAATTATTAAGCTACATTCTCACAACGTTCCTCTCATTTACCGCAAGCTTCCTGGAGTCGCTTCTGATTAACAACGGAACCGTTCACCTTCAAAATCTTCATCATGGAAAGCACGTGGAAGGGCATTGTCACCTCGTATCCTCCACAAGTAATCGAGTTTGTGGGCACACTTCTGGTTCAAGTCATCTCCTTCTGGCTTCCATCTCTCTGCTACCTCTCCTTAGACGCCTTGTGCCCGTCCTTCTCGCAACGGCACAAATTGCAACCAGCACCCAGACAGCCTAGCCGAAGCGATGTCTGGCAATGCTTCGTGGTAGTGATTCGGAACTCAGTGCTGTCCATGGGCCTGCATCTGTTCCAAATTTTTGTTCTCAAACGGGGGACTTCAGCCTTTCGAATCCAAGCATCGTTGCCACCCCTGACCGAATTTCTTCGCGACTTCATTCTGAGCATCCTTCTGAGGGAAGCGCTCTTCTATTACAGTCACCGTTTCCTTCACTGTCCATTCTTCTACGCCAGAATCCACAAGCGGCATCATAAATTCACAGCACCCATCGCACTGGCAGCGCAGTATGCTCATCCTATCGAACACATCGTGGCCAACTCGCTTCCGATCACCTTGCCACCGCAAATACTGGGAAGTCATATCCTTACATTCTGGGCCTTCCTTGCCTACGAGCTCGTCAACACTGCGACTGTACATAGTGGGTACGATTTCTTCAAACACAAGGCGAAAATGCACGACTTGCACCATGAGAAGTTCAACTTGAACTATGGGTCCATCGGCCTTTTAGATTGGCTACATGGGACGGATAAGCTTGAGAAACGGAAGGAGTAAGCGACAAACGAGGCATACGCATTGTTTGTGAGGAGATACGACAGGAAGGTCAAACGGCATATCCACTTCAGCAGTCGGTGCTTCAGCACGTTGTCAAATCATCATTCATGCGATAGCAGGCGTCAGGACTCTTGCATATCTAAACATTGATCATGAAGTCTCGACATATCTCCCATTCTTCTGTGTTTCGCCTGGCTTCTAGCTGCCAGTTCGCCCACTGTGTCCTGCAGCACGTACACACTAGTGATCGTCTTGCTCCTTACACACACTCCTGCTCTGGCCTCACGTATCGCGCTTCAACAGCCGAGTTGTAACCATACCCTCCAGACAACTTGGCGACGTCCTCACCTGGAACATGTTCGTTGGTCTTCACATCCGCTCGCTGATGAACTATGACCACCACCGCGCCCCCTAGCCAGGTTATGCTGTGAAGCGACACGACAGTTCCGCCAAGCCGTCCATTATTTTCCCAACAACGCAGCTGCCATGTCTATTCCGCGCATTGCGTGAGCGCCGTCGCTCCGAACGGGTAACTCTTCGAAAGTCAAACCACCGGACGGTTGACGACAGGCCCCTTGCCGCCATAGGGGATGTAACCTCGACAGACCAGCTGTTGAACCGTTTTGGGAGCCGCAAACTCACGCGCATCCAGCAGGACCAACTGGTTAGTCGAGAAGCAGTCGTGCAGCTGGTCAGACATTGTCCTGCCTTACTACCAACGAACTCAAGTTCTTGCAGCCTTAGAATGCTCTTGACACAGGAATGCGGTGGACATGTACTTTATATGTCTTGAACTTGTTCTCACTCAATTATGTGAGTATGCTCTTGGCTCTGGGAGCTGCCACCGGACGGAGTATTTCCCGGTATATGTTATATGTTGAAGCATGTCGGAATATTTATTACCGATGTTTTGCATTGTGTCAGGCCAGATAGTATGCAGATTCTGTGCATCGATCGTCTATTCAAACGTTGTTGGAGGAGTCAGTCAAAAATGGCTTTCCGTATGCCGCAGTTATATATCTCTTGTTTTGTTGGACACCGCAGCTTTCCACCAATAATCTCTATTTGATTAATAACCTAGAGTGAATCAGGGCTATAAATTGTCAGAGACCCGAAATGAATCGCTTGTGTTTTATTCGCCTATTAAGAAGATAGCCCATCGAGTCTGTCTGACACCTTGACTAAGGTATTCAAGAACAGGGCTAGGCTTCCCTGGTGGAAACTAGAACAATTGCCGGCAGGTCTAGACCAGCTAGGACAAGCCACAATACACCGTCTGCTCTTAAATTAGACGTGAGATGAATCATGTTCATAAGATATTAACGGTGCTTGTTCCACTTGAATACTTAAAAGAATGGTATGAAGAGTTTCAGAATGAAATTGTAGCTGAGAGACCAATAGTGATGGACCTCTCGGCCTTCTTTTATTATGATTGTCGAGGGACGGTAAATAGAGTGGCAGTGCTTACATATTATGGAGTAGTACCTTCTATGGAACCTGAACCTGAACCTAACAGTCATAGCTATTTTCCCAGAAAGGCCCAAGTTTAATATTTCAAGAAGGGCATGAATCCCAGGTACCTTTGTGTGATACAGAGTAAAGTAACATGAAACATGCTCACACCAATCTTTCCTTGGATTGTAATTGTTTCGCCCCGCCCAATCAGTGATGTGGCGTCCAGGATTCTTCTTAGAGGCTGGTGGCGTCCATGGATTGACGTCAAGCTTTGCCTATTTTTTGGCCAATGGATTCTTCTTGCAGGGCTTCTTTCTCGACAATTGAGATCAAATATCAAATGATAATGGAATAGCTTTGCATCAGAATTTTCTTTAATTTGGCTTTGCTGTGATGAGTAAGCAGCAACACAGCAAGTTATTGCCATTCAAGTAATATAACAGGACCTGTGTGAGCAAGGACAATGTTCCACAGCCGGACCACGACAAACACTGAGACACTGTTTGTATGTGCTGGCAAGTTGAGTGCATTCTCAGAATCTACCAAGCCCTTTGGAATTAGAGGATGGAGTTGATGCATTTATGATCAGATTAATGAGCCATCATGCTGTGAATGTCAAATCAATATCTACCCAGGCGGATTGCTTTCCCGCCACAGCCGGAATTTCAAGAAAAGGTGGGTATTAATCACACAAGCCAGGACCATATATGATTCTCAACCTACATGTGATGCACAGTAGAATTATCATTATACATTCTATGATATTGCTCAGAGCATCATATACTCTTAGATCATCCTGACATAGAACATAATGCGACGTGCAGCAGCAACAGCACCGCTATCCAGGGTCTCAGGGACTGAGCCCTTATCCTGAGGCCTGAGGGGCACTAAGTCAAAGCTCCACGCGCCCCTGGGCGATTCCCCACAGCGGCACCCAACAGGGTCAATCATCATCAAGCTAAAGTTGCCGACCTAAAGTACCTTCTTCTGCTTCTGCTTTTGCTTTTCGATCATTCTTTTTCTGCGGCAATTGAGTACATAATTGGCAGTGGGAATGTTTCAGATCCTCTGCTTAATTTCATGGAAAGTAGAGCTCTGCAATTTGCCTCCTAATTATAATCACTATCCGCGCAGTTGAATTCATTCCTTCATTGTTTTAGCCTTTGATACTTGGCCGATCGGATGATCTTGAAGTCTTTTGAGACAACGGGTCCACAAGAGTGTCAGACAAGGCCCTTTCCCTTTCCCCACATTGCTTGCTGATAGCCACTGAGATGGTCGGAGCGGTCTTTCGTTGTCAATCAAGTGCAGAGGGATGACGAGTCCTGTGTATCTACTTGTGAATGTGGAAGGTTATCCCTGTGTATGTAAAAGTATTACCACCGCCCGTGCTATTCTTGTCCATGGCACCCCAGACACCTGGAATGATACTGTAATTCTATTTGCGTTCCCTGTTTCTTTCAGGGATGGGACCCTGGTTGGTTTTAAGGTCCTGCCGCCCTGCCTGGATATCCCATGGTCGACTTCCTTTCCTGCCTCTTTTGTCCCTCTTCCTCCTGCATATCCCTTCGGTCGTTCACATTCTTCTTCCTTTCATTTCTTCAACTTCGTACTCCTATTAATCCTCGATATCGTCACTCGCTAGACTATACAATCTTCTCCATCTATCTTTCTTACCATTTCGTCCTTCGCTGACATTGACTTCTGTTGATTCAACTCACGGTCTCGCCATTCTCTTCGAGCCGTCTACCTATCCGATTCCTAACGAATAACATCACTCATAATGAAGGCCTCTGCTGTTGCTGCGGCTTTCGCCGTCGGTGCCTCGACCGTTCTGGCAGCACCCTCCATCCAGGCCCGTGCCGACGTCACTCCCATCACCGTCAAGGGTAACGCCTTCTTCAAGGGAAATGAGCGTTTCTATATGCGCGGTGTCGACTACCAGCCCGGTGGCTCCTCGAACCTGGCTGACCCCATCGCCGATGCCGACGGTTGCAAGCGCGACATTGCCAAGTTCAAGGAGCTCGGTCTGAACACCATCCGTGTCTACTCGGTCGACAACTCTAAGGACCACGACGAGTGCATGAATGCCCTGGCTGATGCTGGCATCTACCTGGTGCTCGATGTCAACACTCCCAAGTACTCCATTAACCGTGCCAAGCCCAAGGAGTCGTACAACGATGTCTACCTCCAGTACATCTTCGCTACTGTTGATGCTTTCGCCGGCTACAAGAACACCCTCGCTTTCTTCTCCGGTAACGAGGTTATCAATGACGGTCCTTCTTCCACTTGTGCTCCCTATGTCAAGGCCGTCACTCGCGATCTGCGTCAGTACATCCGTAGCCGCAACTACCGTCAGATTCCTGTCGGCTACTCTGCTGTAAGTTCCTCTGTACATACTGGTTACTGGTGAGCTCCTTTTGACTGATCAATTCTAGGCCGATATCGATACCAACCGTCTTCAGATGGCTCAGTATATGAACTGCGGTACCGATGACGAGCGCAGTGACTTTTTCGCTTTCAACGACTATTCCTGGTGTGATCCCTCCTCTTTCACCATCTCTGGCTGGGATCAGAAGGTCAAGAACTTCACTGGCTACGGTCTTCCTCTCTTCCTGTCCGAATACGGCTGCAACACCAACAAGCGTCAATTCCAAGAAGTCTCCTCCCTCTACTCCACCGACATGACTGCTGTCTACTCTGGTGGTCTCGTGTACGAGTACTCCCAGGAGGCCAGCAACTACGGTCTGGTGGAGATTAGCGACAACGACGTCAAGGAGCTGCCCGATTTCAATGCTCTGAAGACCGCTTTCCAAAAGACCTCCAACCCCTCCGGCGACGGCAACTACAACAAGACTGGCGGTGCCAACCCTTGCCCCGCCAAGGACTCTCCCAACTGGGACGTTGACAGCGATGCTCTGCCTGCCATCCCCGAGCCTGCCAAGAAGTACATGACTGAGGGAGCTGGCAAAGGCCCTGGTTTCGCCGGCTCTGGCAGCCAGGACCGCGGTACCCAGTCTACTGCCACTGCTGAGCCTGGATCGGGCTCTGTCTCTGGAAGCAGCAGCAGCGGCACCTCCACCTCTTCCAAGGGCGCCGCAGCTGGCCTGACTGTCCCTAGCCTGACCATGGCTCCCGTTGTCGTCGGTGCGGTTACTCTATTGTCCACCGTCTTCGGCGCTGGTCTCGTCCTTTTGTAATTTCCTTTCTCATACCCTCTTGAACAAATTGTCCCATCGCCATGATTCTTGTTCTTCATCTTCAGTTCGGTTTTTGGGCACCCGACCGGTCTAGACTGGGGGAATTGTATTCAATTGATGAATTATCCGTGGCGTTATTTCCCAGAGAGAAAGACTCGGGAATATGTACAGTTTAGGTTGGCTTCTCTTAGCCTCTTATAGACTAATTGAATCACTCAATTCACTTTTTATTTTGCTGGTCGACCAAAGACTTTTGAGAGACGAGATGATGCTGCAGGAGGGCCATTGGGCAACCTAGTGTTAACAGGATAAGCTCTCCCCAGAAATTATACTATCTGACTGGCCTCAATAGTAATCGTACGTTGTCCGACTGACGACTTTTCTCCATCGACACCACTTTCCATCTCCTAATACCAAGGTAATGTCTTTTGCAGGTTGTGTCGGCTCCGACAAGCTCCTCACATCCCGACCCGGTCGACCAATCGACCACGACGCGTTATTGATCAATCCACCTGGTCACAAACGTCCTGGAGGGGTACTGTTTCGCTTAGATGGAAAGTGGGCAATATCAGTGTCGAGTATTAACGGCTCAAACAGTCGACGTTAAAATATGAAACCAGACTTGTCTAGCTCTCCTTAGCGCGTCCCACTTCGTGCAGGTTGGCCGTTGGTGATGGCGCGCTTCTTGGGTTGCTTATTTCCTGCCGGCATGCGACACCGTTCCATCGGAGAAGCAGTCATGTTCTTGTCGGTTTCAGGCGTCGACGAGCCCACCGGGTTAATTCTTCCAATCCACCGGGTTTCATCCTTCCATTTCTCGGTCGTTTTCCGTGGCAGAGCCTGCCTGTGCTTCATACGGCTGCGTGTGTATATGAACGACGTCCTCGCCACGATGTGTCCATTTATCGCTCGTCCATTCCTTCTTTTGTTTCTTTTCCTTTCTTTCGGCGATCCTAGCCGTCGTTCTTTTCAGGCTGCTGCTGGTCGGCTATCCCGTTCCTTTCATTCATTTCGGATTTGTCTTAGCATACGCTGGTTTTTGCCGACTCGTTCTGATCGACCGAATAAATGCGTTCCTTTCTTTTCGGTGGCTTGGTAGCCTTGAGCTCGACGCTCGGCGCATTTGCGGCGACCTACAATTCCTCTGCGTACAGTGACTCGGCATCCGGGATCGACTTTCAGAGATGGTGCGATGAGGATACCGGGTTCTGCTTCGGTCTGGCCCTCCCGGAGACTGTAGGAACCGACTTTGTCGGTCAACTGGTCGTTCCGCTGGACAGCTCCAAAGGATGGGGTGGTGTCAGTCTGGGTGGCTCCATGACCTCGGCTCTTCTGATCGCTGCCTGGCCGAATGGTAACTCGGCTGTGTCAAGTCTGCGCAAGACAACCAGCTACGCCAACCCGGATGTATACAGCGGAGACGCCAGTCTCACTGAGATCGCCGACGGGACTTCCGTCAACAGCACTCATCTCACCTATACTTTCGTTTGCAGTGGTTGCGTCCTAGGACAACCAGCGACATTCGACGCCACTGATGAAACATACTTCCTTGGATGGGCCCTCAGCAAGACCAGCCCAACCACTCCTGCCTCGGCCTCTTCGGCTTTGACATACCATGCCGCTGGCTTTGGTAGCTTTGAGATGCTGCTCGGCCAGGCCAAGTCCTCCAAGTATTCCGCCTGGGCTGCCATGGCCAAGTCGACCAGCGGATCGGCCTCCGGCACTCCTTCCGCGTCTGCGTCCGTCACCGCGTCGCCTAGTCGCAGCCCTGTCGCCAGCGTGACCCCGACGATTTCGAACTCCACATACGATTACATCGTTGTGGGAGGTGGTGCGGCCGGTATCGTGGCTGCGGAACGCCTGGCAGAGACGAACAAGCGCGTTCTGCTGATCGAGCGTGGGGTTGCCCCGACTGTCGAGATGGGTGCCTCTGCTCTTGCATGGAACAAGACCCTGGCGCCGGTGGATATCCCGGCCCTGAACCAGGCACTTACCAGCCTGGGTGTCGTCGGGGACTACCTGTGTGCAGACACAGCCGGCATGGCTGGATGTGTTCTGGGTGGCGGCACCATCGTCAACGCGATGGCCTTGATTTACCCACAGGAAGCGGACTTTGACGACAAGTGGCCTGCTGGCTGGAAATGGCAAGATGTCAAGAGTGCCGCTGCCCGCTTCTACGAAAGAAACCCGGGGAGTTTGCTCCCGTCCGCTGACGGTCGCCGATATGACCAGGGCATGTACACCGTGCTGTCTTCCTTTTTGAGCGGTCTCGGATGGAAGTCTGTTGATCAGCACAAGCAGCCCAATGAGAAGCACAAGGCGTTCAGTTACCCGTCCTGGTCGATCGCTAATGGCATTCGCGCTGGTCCCGTGCGCTCCTACCTTCCTTTGGTCCTGAACAAGGACAACTTCACCCTGCGTCTACAGACGACGGTCCGCCGTCTCATCCGCACGCGCGGTCATGTCATTGGTGTCGAGGTACAGAACGCCTCCGGCGGTCTTGAGGTCATCCGAATCCGTCCTGGCGGCAAGGTCATCCTTGCTGCCGGTGCTCTGTCCACACCTCGCATCCTCTTCAACTCTGGTATCGGACCAGCCAAGCAGATCAAGACCGTCCAGAGCGGCAGCACTGGGATCACCCCGCCCGCTCAGAAGGACTGGATCAACCTCCCTGTCGGGCACAACCTCAAGGACCACCCCATGTTCACCGTCAAAATGGACACCGGCGCCAACTTCACGGCCTTTAACACCTCTAGCGTCACCCCCGCGACCAACTCCCTCGCGCAGCGAATGTACGCCAGCGGCTCCGGCATCCTGACCCAGGGCGGCCACCGGCTGCAATTCTGGACCTCGAACGTCGCCAGCGACGGCGTCACCCGCTTCTACCAGGCCTCCTGCAGCCCCGGCGGCGACGGCGTCATCACCATGAAGCTATACCTCACGCACGGCGCCACCTCCTCCGGCGTCCTAGGCATCAACGCCGCCGGCTCCACAACCATCGAAACCGATCCCTGGCTGCAGACCGCCGAGGACAAGGAGGCCCTCACGCAATTCCTGCAGGAGCTTCTGGATGACCTCAAGAAAGCCTCGTACACCGTCCAGGAGTATACCTCCGCGGGCGACATCCTCGCCAAAATGACTAGCGGCGACCACTTCGTCGGCACAGCCAAGATGGGGCCCGACGACGGCCGCCGCAATGGAACCTCGGTCGTGGATACCAATGCCAGGGTCTACGGTACCGATAACTTGGTAGTTCCCTCCCCGTCCATCTTACCAATAATAGACTCAGTATACTGACAAGATAGTACATCGTCGACGCGAGTATCCACCCCGACCTGCCAACCGGCAATACCCAGGCCATCGTCATGATTGCTGCGGAGGCCGCCGTCGCTCGCATCCTTGCGCAGGGCAGCGGCTCCAGCTCCTCCAGCATTGCTGTTTCCGCCTCGAGCCAGAGCATCGCTGTTGCTGCTTCTGCTTCCGCGTCTACTTCAACGTCCAGCAGTAAGATTGCTGTTGCTGTTCCTATGGGGGCTAGGAAACCGCTGTCGGGACCGAAGCTGCGACCTCCGCTGACGGCTACCGAGACAGCTGAAACTGCTTCTGCGAGCATGGCCGAGGCTGACGGTGGTGGTGTAGTCACCGTCACAGCGTGAGTGACGTCCGTTGACGTGGCTACCATGACCGAGCAAGTCGTTGTGACTGCTACATCGGCCGTTGCCGTTCTGCTTCGTTTGCGTAGACTGACACTGCACTTGGGAAAAGCAAGTCGACAGTGTCCACGCTAAGCACCGTTTTGTTCAGGTACATATCGTAAGAAATGTCTCTTGTGGTCTAATTACCTCTCTAGTTGAGAGTGCATCTTTAGATTTGTTCTTCCGCTGCTTAAGCAGATAACAGCGTTAAATATATCCTGTCGGCCCGGCATCCTCAACGCCTTCATCCTGCTCTGAGGGTAAGATGTAGCGTCTGGCAAGTGACCCGTGTAGGTGACCGTGGCCGATGTATAGATATAGATGTAGCTTGAATGAAGCCTAGCGTCAGAATTCTATATTGTATTGTGCACAACCCTTAAATCCACAATCTCTTCCGTTCTCCTCAATTTTTACAAGAATAACGCACGCTCATGCTCACGCTCATGGTCCTGTTATCCCGGACAAAGACGTATGTATAAACACGAACCAGACCCCAAACCCCCGGAAGAAAAGAAAATCATCACATCGTAATCATCATCATCGTCATCAGACCGTCTAACAGTCTACTCAAGACCCAGAGAGAGACGGAATCAGGTCAGACAGAATCATCCCCCAACCAGAACTGATTCCCCCATTCAGCCTGCATCATCTCCCCCTGCAGATCGTCCAGCGAGAACACCCCGTCGCCGGCATAGCCGCCACTGCCATCCGGGAACAGGAACCCCTGGCCGTGTCCGTGCATCAGCGGCATCGAGACGGGGATATCGGCCACGGAGGCGAGGGCAGGGGTCGCGAACGAGCTGCAGGTTAGTGGGAAGTGCGAGGGGACTGGGACTGGGGCTAGGATTGGGGC
>JACBAD010001947.1:0-52263 GCA_014281905.1 Aspergillus hiratsukae
AAAGCCGAGGTGTGGAGGGGGGTTAATTGTCGGAGCGTGCAGGACTGCCAGGTGTAGATCTCGAGGTGTGGGGGGAGGCGCGGTGCTGGGGGAGGGGAGCGAGCTCGGATCGCGTTAGGACCGCTGGTTGGTCCACCGTAGGAAGATGAGGACGGGGCAAAGTCGGATAGTGGGTGGAAGGAGTTCACGCGGTAGAAGAGCTTGAGGTGGAAGGGCGTGGTCTTTTGACGGTCGATCTGCGGTTTGGGCGCATCTCGGGGTGTAGTCATGATGCGAAACTGCCTTGAAGGTGAGACACGATTCTCTCAATTGAAATAGAGCGAGTAGTTTAATTTCAGTCGTGCGTCTGGGAGCTGGCGATGTTGGTGGTTGAGTGTTGGTTGTCACGAGAGCGAGAGCTCCGGCGGAGGAAAGAAGCTCACCCGCCTAGTACGACTACACTTCTTACATCTCCGCAACTCTCATTACTCGCTACATTTTTTGATTAACAGTGACACACCTAATTAGCGACTCACAGAGTCCCATTCAAATACAACATGGATTTCGCATCCTTGATGGCCAAGGAAATCTCCAAGGCCAAAAGTCCCGCCACGCCCAGCTCAACATCATCAGGATCAGAGCAAAAAGAGCCCACCAACGCAGATAAGAAATACGTCCGACGCGCCGAACTCGAAGCCGCCAGGATTGCCGCCTACAATGCAGAACAAGAGCGCCTAGCACGCGAACGCGAGGAGCGGCAGACCCAGAAACGCAAACTCGAAGAGGAAGAAGCAGAGCGGCGGCGCGAGCGCGAGGAGAAGAGGCGGCGATTGGCCGAGGAGTCCCGGAAGAAGCGAGAGGAGGAGGAGGCAGCGAAAGAGCGGGAGCGCAGGAAGAGACTGGGTCTACCTGAACTGCCGCCCGCGGGCGAGAAGGCTGAGTCGGCTCTCGGAGATGAAGAGGAGGATATACCGGACGAGGAGCTGAACGAGAAACTCCGCGACCTCAAGGAGCCTATCTGTCTGTTTGGAGAGAATCACGTCGCCCGTCTGCGGCGATACCGCCGTCTCCTCCGTCGGTCGATGACACCCCAGCCGAAGCTGACGGACGGGCCTATCCCTACTATTTTAGAACCGGTACCGGAGGCGGACATGAAGATTCCAACCGCTCTTCCTAAGGACGCAGAGGCTCGCAAGTTCTTGTTCCGGCAGTTGGCCTCGTACTTCAACATGGTGCTGCTGGAGTGGGAGCGCGCTCTCGCAAGACGGGACATATCAGTCAAGCAGAGTCTAACCGGTCGTCAGGCCTACAATGCGATGGTTCAGTCGAGGGAAAATTTGAAGCCACTCTTCCGGAAGTTCGAGAAGAACGACATTGACGATAACCTATTACAGCCCATTATGGAGATCGTGCACAAGGCTCAATTGCGGAGATATGTTGATGCTAACGACGCATATTTACGCGTCAGTATCGGAAAAGCGTAAGTAAGCTCTGCCTCTGATTTAGCTTCATTCTAACGATCTGGTACAGAGCCTGGCCTATTGGTGTGACGATGGTTGGTATCCACGAGCGATCAGCTCGAGAAAAGCTGCACCAGAGCGATCAACAGGCACACATTCTCAGTGATGAAATTACCAGAAAGTTCTTGCAGAGTATCAAGCGCTGCTTGAGCTTTGCGCAGACCCGCTGGCCTCCGGATGATCAATTGCAGATTATGGGTTAGTGATGGGTGTAGTTGAGCTGAATCCTTCGCCACTCTAGTGATGATAATGAAATATACCCTGTGACTTAGCCTGTGCTAGTTGCTCTACGAAATCCGCCATGTTAAATTCAATATGTTCTATTATATACTTGAGAAATACAAGCAGCTATTACAACGAGCTCCGATAGAGTTCTGAATATCTAATGCTGAAGTATGAGTGCGCGCTAATTCTATGACTTCCAGAACCTCATCATCCAGCTCCATAGGCCATCCAGACTCGTGGGAGGCGTTTCCTTGGCCTCGGAATCAATCTTCTCCAGTTGGTGACAATCATCACTGTTATGATAAATCTCGTGACCTTCCATGCCGTTCATCACACGCAAATATGAGCTTTGCGGTCTGGAAGAGGATGGTGTCCTACACCCGGATTTATCATCCCCGGTATGTGCTCTTATAAGTCGACCGGCCGTCTGCACGCAACTGCCGTAGGCAAACCGGATCAGGGAATCGCCAGTGAGACTGCCAATGATAAAGACGTCTTTGGCGACTTCGAGATCCTCCAAGGCCTTTGCTCTCAATGTCTTGCCGGATATGATGGGGCTGGGTTCCGTTCCCTCTGGACACCCAAGAACCTCGGAAAGCAGGGGCTTATCCAGGTAGCCAAGGCTTCCACGACGACCAGTAGCATATACCAGACCACGGACGGTTCGTTCTATTGTGTTTCCGTCGGGCAGTTGAAAAGTTACGACTGCAGATTCTGATTGAATCTCCACCGCAATCACTTGTGCATTTGGAAGGCCCTCGTAAACTTCATCCCAGGCCCGACTTTCCAGGAACGGAGAGGATGTAGTCCGCTTTGGTTTGCCAGGACGCTTGTGTGTAGCTGGCGCTGCGGCAAGAGCAGCTCGCTTCATCAGTCGATACACCCCCGCGTATTCCGGATATGCTCGCTGGTGACAGCTGCGGAGTGGAGAGGGATGACCTTCCGGATCCCACTTGAATATATGAAGGACTTTTTGGTTCTCCGGAGCAGATATTATGATATCCGCGGCTGAGAAGCCGGATCCTATAACAAGGAGCGGTATCTCCGGCGTCGGCTGAAGAAATCGTAGGGGTTGTAGCATCGGGAGGGGCTGCAGGACGTGCGAGAATATTCCACTCGCCAGGACCAGATGCCTGCAATGAATATTGTGAGAGGAAATGAAGAAACCATTTGCGGTTCTTGTGATACCGCTCAGAGTCTCGTTATTTTGAAAAGAGTCGTCGATTCCAACCGCCTCAGGATAGGCGCTGAAATAGTCCATGATCTCCCGCCTGGTGGGCCGCGTGAATGCCGGGAGATCCTTGCCATTGACCTTGCGGTAGTGTTCAGCGAAGGAATATCCCGGCAAGCACAGCATTGACGCATAGCTCAAAGTCTGAATATCCCAGCTAGCGAATACCAGGTTGTCGTTCCATTGACCACCAGCTTTCGGCGCATTGCCGAATACCAAGTGTGGGACGGCCTTTTCAGGCACGTATCGCCATTCTACTCTTGTTTCACCCTCTCCCACATCCACATCGACGCTCGGCCGGACGAGTGTGTCGAGCAGAACATTTACCGGGAGGGCCTGCGTCGAGTACGACAATCGAGAGGCATGGAAATGCTCGGTCAAACCGGTTACATCCGCATCGAGTAACTCCGGGTTGTCCTTAAGCTTAGCATGGAGTAGAGGGTCAGGATGCGGACGATTCATGGAATAGTACGGGAGATGACCATGGAGGATGAATGACAGGATCATAGCCGATGGCCCGTTCCCTACAGTTGCAGTCTCAGCAATCAAATGCCACGGTGATTGGCGAGAAACGACTTCATTCCCCTGAAGAATGGCGACATACCGATGATGATGGTGTCAGTTTCCATTGCAGGCATCTTGTGTGCCCCGGGCCGCGGCTTCAGCGCGGGGCATTCTGCAGCAGACATGCGATGGCGGACAGTTTGATAACGGTCACAGTCAGTGAGGACCCGATGAACCAGTGATTCTGTTTACTACCTTCAGATGAAGGTGCATCAACTGGAAGGCCATTGAGAAGTAAACAAGGTCATGATCTGATTAGAAGTGATTACATGAGGGGAGCTTATGGAGGCTCGGAATGGGGTTCGACCATAAACGGGGTTCGCTGACAAAATCAAAATTGAGCCTAGGGAACCGGTGGACGGTACTCGAGATCACCGAGTGGCGTCCGGCTACGAATGATTGCCTCGTTCAAGCCTGCCAGATCAAGCTGTCTGCCTAGTCAGTCCAAGACAAGTCCTCCGTAGACCGATCCCGCTTTGCATGTGCACAAATGTACCATGTACCGGAGATAGGCTAAAGAGGAGAGTGACATATGCGCAGACTGAAACAGCGTGAAGTCATCATGAGATTCGCTGCCCGAATTCGGGCGCTGGTTGCGGGGTTGTTTCTAGATGCGGTAATAGGGTTTAGGGTGACCCAGAAAACAGCCCTATGCCCTATTTCCCTTTTGGACACAGCTGACCCGTGATACGTTAGGCCTCTTGGTTCCTGGGATCGTCGTCCCGGAGTTCGAGGGACAAACGATGAAAGATTCGAAGACATTTAGGAAGTCGGAGTCGAAAGTCTCTGCGCTGCCATGATTGTCTTACCAAGGCCTCGGCTACCTTTGTCTTGATTGGAAATTAGAGGCTCGCGTTCCCCAGAGCTTGACTCGCCTCCATAGGTCGTCCGACCGCAACGATGTATCATCTGGCCAAGTCTCTATACCTCTACGCTACCAGCAAAGAGGGTAAGGATCACATACCTCGGACTCATTGCAAGTGTGTCGCTGACGACCGGATTCAGAATACTCCGTTCTGCTACTGGGTTTAGACAACGCGGGGAAAACTACGCTCCTATCGCAAATCAAGGCCCTCTATCTGCCCCGTCCCGACGGCGCCACTGCTCCCAACCCAGGCAAAACCGTGCCTACGGTCGGCCAGAATGTCGCCACGATTCCTTTACCGGACATGTACCTGAAGATCTGGGATGTGGGTGGTCAAATCTCGATGCGAAATCTGTGGCAGAGCTACTACTCGAGTTGTCACGCCATCATCTTCGTCGTTGATAGTACGGACGTAGGACAAGATCCAGACATCACCCGTCTACCGTCCAACCGGAAACCTGGCTCGTTGTCGGGCCCATCCGCGCCCGGTGGTGACGCCGTTACCGAAGAAATGGCAGGGATCAATGCGCCGGGAAGCGAGTTTGGACGGCTGGACGAGTGTCGCCAGGTACTGGAATCGGTGTTACAACACTCCGATGTGGCTGGAGTCCCTATTCTAGTGCTGGCCAACAAGCAAGATCGAGAAGATTGCGTGGAAGTTGTCCGCATCAAGGAAGGGCTTGTGCGCAAGGTCTTTGAGGGTGAATCCGGAGGTGGTGTGCGCGATAGTCGCGTGTTGCCTGTCAGTGCCTTGATGGGTTCAGGAGTTCGGGAAGCAGTCGAATGGATCCAGAGTCGAGTCAAGTGGAATAAGGAGGGACGACCTCCGGTCATGAAATGAGGCTCAATGTGGGTCGAATCCTGATGTGTTGCAAGCCGCAGAATTAATGGAGGCATGCTGGATGGCCAGTTTGGATACCAGTTAGTCAGGAGCAGCTCCTCTATCTCTGGGCCGCGGAACGTTGATACCCTTTTTGTTGGTGACTGATTATTTGATTTGGGCGCTGGAGGGCTTTGTTTATACAAGAAACCTAGATAGTTCTGTGCATACATTACTTGCATCAACCATCAGATTCATCACGGAATGCGTACGGTCAACTGGATCTTGTGCTGTCCCAACAACAGTGGATACGCAGAAAAGAAGCTATCGCGAACTCCACGGACTCGCTTGTCCATTTTTCCGAATGACGACAATCACAAGAAACTTCAAATCTCTACAGCTAGAATCCATGATGTATAATTGTATACCGAAAGTACAATCAACCGGTTATATGCGAAATCGCAACAGAGAGTTTCGAAGCTGAAACTTCTCCACATGATGATTCCATTCTTGACGTCACAACAATAGCGGTCACAGTGCAACTGATGGTTTAGGATCGCCAATGATTACCTTTTTACCAGCGAGAAAGTTAACAGTGGGAGAGGAGCGTATGATATGACTATGAAGTCACTCCTATCAGCTTGACGTCATGCCTGGTTCTTTTCTTTGGCCCCTGCACCTGAGTAGATTGGATGAAATGATGTTTCCTACAAAGAGTCTTATAAAGTCTTTGCCAGCAGTTGTTCGATTATTATCAACAATCCATCTACGAGTCACTATTCAGAACCAAAGTAAGACCTTTCTACAGACTATCCTACCACAACATCAACATGAGCCACACCGCCAACCCCGACTCCTTCGACAACGGAAAGAACCAGGACTTCATCAAGCCCAAAGTCCAGCGTTCTAAACCCATGAGAGACGATGGCGTAAGTGTGCCTCGACTTCCCTCCAAAACGAGCTATGCTAACGCATGAACAGCACCAATTAGGCACAAAAGTCAGCCCTAACGACTGGAAGCCCCAGTTCAGTGCCGAGACTTATCCTCCCGGCACTGCTCCCGCCAGCAACTCATACACCCCGAACCCCATCTCGGAGACCGGCGGCCAGGCCAATAACGACTTGGTCGAGCGCAGCCATGGAAAGGAGGCCGTCATGACCACTGCTGAGTCGACCTTGAGGGGAGCCACCTCCAAGGACGTCCACAAGGGTCTGGGCCATCCCGGCTCTGGCCAGACTAAGAACGAAATCAGACACGAAGGCCAGCACCACCGGAAGCACGTGGGCTCCGGCCTCGAGGGGGTCGGCAGCTACCGTCAGGACAAGTTTGAGCGCGTACTGGCTGACCAGCGCGGTATTGAACGCGAAGATGCCAAGCCCGGCGAGCACGGCGACAAGGGCGTTTCGGCTGCCGAAGATATCCCTCCCCAGTCGGCAGAGACGGTGGCCAACGAATGGCACTATGAGCCTGGTACCAAGAGGGATACTAAGCGAGGTTAAAAGCGGGATGAGATGGTTTTAATGTTCTATTTTCATGTCTTGTATAAATCATCCAATTAGCGTGGGTATCACGGTGGCATTTGATATGCACATAAATGAACGGTCCTCAAATGGAACAAAAAAAGTTGAACATCAGAATGTTGATAATCCAGTCACGGGTAGATATTCGCTCATGGAGCAACACGCTCCTGGCTAGTTCGAGCCCTGTTGTTGAGATGGTGACCCTTCTCGCCATTTTGAGCGAGCTTCTTCGGCCAACTGCGGGCTATGTCGATGTTTGATCGCGGAAACCACATCTCGAGAAACACATAGAGTAGGAAATCTATTACTGCACAAAGGCAAAACAGTTTGCCGGCCCAGACTCCACACCCGTAGTATCGTTTTAGCCGATCGATCAAAGCGAAACTCCGCACCCTGTCAGCGTTCGCTTCCCAGCCTTGACCGGGATAATATCCATAAAATTCCTCCGGGCTGATATCGCCAGTGATGCCTTTGTAGACCCGCTCCGTCCGTTGAGCCACGTCCGTCCAGGAATACATCATCTTGACCTGATCGTGGAATCGATCTGTTCGCACTTTGTTCGAACGCAAAGCGGCAATCGCCTTTTCAGTCGCCAGGACTAGATCATCCTCTTCAGGCTTCGCAAAAGTCGTCATGTGCTGAGGTAGCACTTCTGGGATGCCACCAACACGGGTACAGACCACATAAAGACCACAGCTAGCAGCTTCGACGATGACCGTACCGAATGCCTCCGTCAAACTCGGATGTAGATAGATGTGACCTCGGACCATGACATCCCGAACTTCTTCATGACGAATCGACCCGAGCAATTCAACTTTGTCCTGTAGCACGTTTCGTTCCAACATCTGCTCCAAATCGATGGCTTGCGGTCCCGAGCCCGCGACGATGAACCGTACATTCGGGTGGGAAGCCAGAATCCTGGGTATGACCGCAATCAAAAGATCCGTTCCTTTGTTGTAGAACAGACGCGAGATCACAACAATTGTGATAGTATCGTTCGGCCCGATCGGTGCAGGAGGTGGTCGCGCTTCGATTTCTCCCGACGTTCGGTCCCCCTTGCGAACATCGTGAGAAAGGGGGCGAAAGTTTTCTGCGACTACGGCGTTAGGAATGACCGAGACCATCAACGGGTCTAATGATGCTCGAAGCACTGTATTCTCCTTGCTGTATCCACAGGTAAGAATCAGGACATAAACCTAGCCTTCCCACGCACGTACCATGTATGGCTGACGCAAATAACATGATCAACGTCACTTAATGTAAATTTCAGCATCTTGTTCGCCAAAATCGAACCAGCATCCGCAAATCCAAATAGAGAGTGGTCGGTAAAGACCGTGCGGAGACCCATCGTTCGGGCGTGTAAAATGGCTTCATGGCATAAGCTGCTCATACTACCATGGCCATGAACGATTTGTATTTGTTCACGAATCACGATATTTCGGAAAAGGGGGAAGAAGGAGAAAACCGTCGGCATGGTCGACTCGCGATAGATGACGAAGAAGGGAATGTGGTACACTTTGAGACCATTGGTAAGATATCGAACTCCGGTCCGCCCTTTGTATGCATGAGTGATGATAATGACTTTATGCCCGCGGTCGATCAGTTTCTGGAATACCAATAAGCAGCTATATCATGTGAGAAGAGCGACAGTCCATACAGATGACAGTTGGTATATGTGACTTTCAACTCCGCCTGGTAGAATAAGTCAATTCCGCAGAGGTACAACACGCGAGGAGAAGACGAACCCGGTTGGGGGAAGAAGAAGTCACAGACCATACTGCGCGAATCATTGTCAGCTCCGTCTCTTCGCGATGAGTTTGGGATAACTAACGCAATGTTGTAGGGCATATTGGCTGCTCCGCTTCGTCTAGCTGGTATCCAGACACTTCTGAGAGGTAGCCGTTTTCAGCCTACCCATGGCGAGCAGTTTCGCCCTTCGATGAAACCAGTACACATCAGGATACCAGCGTACAGCGACAATATGCGACGAGATGAACGTGATCTCCAAATGGAGCTCCAGACGTGATTAATCCCTGAGGCCCACTTGCTGGCGGCATCCGGGGCGGTGTATGAATTCTGCCGGGTAAGCAACAAAATCATCCCCTACGGAAAGAAATCATGTTCGAGAAGAATCTCACAAGTGTTACGGTCTCAGCGACCAGCAATTGTGCCAGCCTTATTAGACATGGCTGGAGACAAATCTGCGCATCATGCGTCAGGTAAAAAAGATTCAGCCACCCAAGTGAGCTCGAAGAAGTCCCACAAAAGGAAGAGAGAATCGGATGGCTCCCCCATTGCTACATCGACACCAACACCTACTAAGAAAGCGAAAGAGACTCAGAACGTTTCGCCAACCGCAGTCCGTTCAAAAGAGAAGTCAAGCAAAGAAAAGCGGAACAAATACTCGGACGAGGACGGTATTCACGAAGAAAAGGCCGGGAAAGATAGTGCTGTCTCGCCGATCAGCAGCAAAGCGGATGCTAGGAGCCAAGATGACAAGGTCTCCAAGTCTAAGAAGAAATCAAAGAGCGAAAAAGGACGAACTTCTGAATCTAATGAGGGCTCTGCGCATATGAAGGGACGGAAGGACGAGTTGGGCGACAGTTCGGAAAGGAAAGAGGACAAGACTGGCAAAAAGTTGAAATCCACCAAAAGTTCGAAAGATGACAGTGGCACAAAATCTGAGAAGAACAAGTTTTCTGGCATCTTGTCCAAGTTTGAAAGATCCGCCAAGTTGAAGGAGGCAGCCAAGGCGAAGAATGACAGTACGGATAACGGGGCACCGGCAGGACCGCTTACCGCAGAACCCGTCGTTGCACAGGGCTTGGAGCCTCTTCCACAGCCTGAACAAATTACGGAGGAAGTTGAGAAACCAAGCTATTCATCCCTTCCTGCTTGGTTGGCCAATCCTATCAGAGAGTCGGCAAGCAAGCGCGCCAAATTCTCGGAATTAGGGATCGACTCAAATCTTCTTCGCGTGCTCGAAGATCATGGGTATAACGAAGCTTTTGCGGTACAAACTACGGTTATTCCACTGCTTCTTCAAGGCCCTAGGAGACACCCGGGTGATCTCTGTATATCTGCCGCTACAGGTTCGGGAAAGACGCTGTCATATGTACTCCCTATGGTCACCGCGCTGAAACCGACACCGGCACCCAGAATGAGAGGGCTTATTGTAGTGCCCACTAGAGAGTTGGTGAAACAAGCAAGAGAAGCGTGTGAGCTATGCGCTACTGGCTCTGGACTTCGTATCGGTTCTGCGGTGGGAAATGTGGCTATCAAGGACGAACAGCGCACATTGATGCGTGTTGATCAATGCTACGGACCTGAACTTTCCAAGCAAAGACAGACTGTCGATCTCACTGGAGAGAATTGGACGAATTTTAATCTCATGAACTATATTGCAGAGGCAGGAGACTTGAGCGAGTCCTTGCCAGGCTACGTTCAGAAGGCGGAGCCGAACATTGATATATTGATCTGCACCCCGGGCCGTCTCGTTGACCATCTCCGTTATACCAAGGGTTTCACTTTGGAGCATCTTGAATGGTTGGTCATTGATGAAGCAGATCGACTTTTGAACGAGAGCTTTCAAGAATGGGTTGACGTTGTGATGAACTCCCTGGATGCCCGCAAGGATCCCAAGACCTTCGGTTCTAGTGGTGAATTTATGGCCGAGCTGGGACTTCCAATTCAAAGCAGAGAACCCCGGAAGGTTATTCTCAGCGCCACGATGACGAGAGATATTTCCAAGTTGAATTCTCTCCGACTGTCAAATCCGAAGCTGGTGATCATTGGTTCGGCAGAGCCTACTGCAACGGAAGAAGCAGACGATGGTGTCCCTACAACATCTGATGAACAATTCACTCTACCCTCTACCTTGAAAGAGTACTCGGTATCTGTTGGCGATGGGTCGCAAAAACCGCTTTACCTACTTCAGCTGTTACAGTCTCATATCAACCTGGACACCCAAAATCAACGCTCTGTCGACCACTTATCGAGGTCTTCAGATGCGGAAGAGTCAAGTTCGGACGATTCGAGCTCTGACGAGTCTGACTCCGATGACTCGGACGCCGGTGATACCAGCTCGGACAACACGAGCTCTGGCGATTCCAGCTCGGATGAATCGGATTCAGACTCCTCGGAAGACGATAGCTCGTCAAGCGACGAATCAGAATCATCGTCTGACCATGGTCAGATGGCCCAGGTAGGGGCTGGCGATCAGCACGCTGAAGAAGCTGACGAGGCTTATCAAATGATGTTGATGCTGCTTGACCAGCAGTATAAGCGGCATCAGATGATGGCTGGTCAAGAGCAGGACAGGATGACTCGTACTGACGACCAGGAAAAGAATATTTCCCATCGCGCACCTGCGCGAACGACAGTTCTCATTTTCACCAAGTCATCAGAATCCGCATCACGGCTTTCTCGCCTGATCTCACTTCTCGACCCGTCGCTGGCGGACCGCGTAGGGACGATTATCAAGTCTAACAAGTCATCAGCCTCTCGGAAAACGCTGACTGCCTACCGACGAGGCAAAATCTCAGTTATCGTCGCTACTGATCGTGCTTCTCGTGGTCTCGATCTGCAGTCATTGACTCACGTCATCAATTACGACGTTCCTCCCAGTGTTACGACATACGTGCATCGTGTTGGACGTACAGCAAGAGCAGGCAAGGAGGGCTCGGCCTGGACGCTTGTTGCACATCGCGAGGGCCGCTGGTTTGTCAACGAGATCTCGAAGGGCTCGGATGGCAAGATTAAGCGATCCACCAAGGTTGAGAGGTTGAATATGAAGCTGGACACCACGGCCGAGATCAAGTCGAGATACGAAGCTGCACTGGATGCCCTTGAGAAGGAGGTAAAAACAGGCGGGAGTAAATCTACAAAGCCCCAAGCTTAGGGCTGAGCATATAGCACGCCTGTGGCGTAAGGTTATAAGGCAAATGTAAATAGCTAATTCAAAGAGCTGCAATTCAATCAGAAACCGTTCATTAGTCACTCTTACGTCGGATTGATCAACTTTTGCAAGAGGACTAACTATCCCAGAAGGATTAGGTACAGGAAAGAACTATGTCCCATCATGACTTGCCTACCAGTTAGAAAGTAAAATAGATGAGACTCTGTGCTTGTTGCCCTGTTGTTTCACGCAAAGGTGTTGAAAAGAAATATGTCGTCCAAGATACTCCGTAACCACCCCCTTTTTGACAGTTTAGTGCATCATCCAGAAGGGGATCATGCGTAGACATTCTAAAGACTTGCTGCAACTACATTTGTTGCAGTATGCCCTCTCTGCGTTGCTTTCCCCAAGCTCATTCCCACCTCCACATCCACCATGATCTGCTGATGGCTCAACTTCTCCAGATCCTCGTCGAATCGAATCCTGTCTCTCTCAAAAGCCACTAGGATACTTGAGCCTCCAAATTGGAAGAGTCCAATTTCATCGCCTTTCTTCACATGATGTCCCGCGGTCATCATTTCGTCGTGGAAACTACATACCATATCAGTCGTTTGCCCTTGACTTCTTACTTAGGAGAAAGAAATACTCACTCCACAGTCCCCACATCAGTAGCACCGATAGCCACAAAAAGAACAAGCCCAAAATCCTCAGTCTCAATGCACACACAGCACCGCGCATTCTCCGTCAGGATGTTGACCGAACTCTGCAGCGCTATCGGATCAACCTGGAAATAATCCCCGGGAATCTGCTTATACCACTTCACCTTGCCCTCAACAGGGGAATGGTAGCGGTGGTAATCCTGGGGACTCAGCCGGAAGCTCGCCACGGCACCGTTCTCCCACGCCTTGGCCCGGTCCTTGTCTTTGATGAGATTGGCGATAGTGAACTCGGAACCCTTGATCCAGAGCCTGCGGGTAGCTTCCACGGTTGGGTAGACGACGACGCGTGAGTCGGCGACGACGATGGCTTTTGTGGGGTCGTGCGCTGCGTGGATTGGTCGTGCGCCTGGGGCGTGCTTCCGCACGAAGAAGTCCTCGAATGTCTCGTATTTCTCTGGATCGGAGGGGTCGAAGTCTGACATGTTGATTTGGTAGAAGTCGATGAAGGTTTTGATTTGTTTGTGGGACTGGGGTTTTCCTTCATTGCGCCCTTGAAGACAAACTACAGTCAGTGATCGCGGGACTTATTCTTGGAGGATAATAACGCACCTGCAGCGAGGTTCTTCTCATGCGTCCACATCCGGATGAGATGAGTCTGATCAATCCACTCTAACAGGGGGTTAAAGAGTAGCAGCAGTTTCAACTTCTTCCATAATGCTTGCTTCTCGCGCTTGTATTCGCCTGTTTTGCGGTCGACTGTGAGCCATCCAACTTCGCGATTCTGGATGAGCTTGGTGAAGGCGAACGCCTGATCCACCAGCTGATGGATATAGCCGTAGATGCCAGACATTGGGACGTCCTTTTTCGTAATCAACTTCGATATTCTCAAGTGACTGTTTTGACAGAGGCATTGATATCTACCTCTCTACCAAATGTTTGTTCCTTGGGTGTGATGTCATCGCGATGTCAGATTGCCTTAACCAGTTGACGATACGCTCGTTATTCATACAGCGATACCACGTGATATCATTGTACCTTGCCAGCTCTGAAACGGATGCATCCATGGAGGAAAGTTAAAAATGGTCTTTGTTGATTTGAATCCCTCTCGTCATGATGTCCATATAATGTCAAGCCACAATATACAGCTCTAAGCATGGACCACTACTACATTATCCACACTAACCCCCAATATCACACTAACCCAGAAGCAGTAAAACGTTGGCGGATGAGAATTTCCCCGAGATTCCTCCAGAAGCTTAGCTGCATCGTTCCAAGATCCCCCTCTACCATGATGATCCACGGGCCACGGCAATGTTGCTTTGGAAGCTAGATACAGCTCATCTACGCCTTTGGCGCCTTTGCTTTATCGGCTAAATAGACTGCCCGCGGAGAGTCAGTTCGTGAATCTTCCTTGGCTGTCGTAGCTCGATAGCGGTAGCATGCCTCGATGACTTGTGGGGCAAATACAAGGTGACGGGGACGATAATCTGCCATTACGGTTGCATTAGAGAGGTACTAATGTCCAATGTCCATCTCTGGCTTCTTTTCAGCCTGAAAGCTCGAGCTGAAAGTTGAGCTTTTCCATCCGCTGCACCCGGGAATTTCCCTGCGTTGGCAATAAGACGCGGTCTGCAGTATGTAAGACCTCGACTCTGCTTCTACTGAATACCACAGGACCGCTTGACGCACTGGACTTGCTCATCCAGTCTAGATATATGCGATTTGAGCACTCGCTATCCACATGATTGTTCACTGCACTTGATTTTGTCGCAGTGTTCTCTAGGCAATTAGCCACTCGGCCCATCGAAACAGTTGCATGAGAAGAAAGATGGGAATGGCACAGATTCCAGGATACTGGATTGACATCATCCCTCAGGTAAAGTCAATTCAGCCTAAATCTTGAGTATGAATCGGCCGACTCGTTCAGTCGTTGTTCATATCTCATATCGGGGAATCCCCGCACTCCGCTCTTTGCTCAGGATCGGCCGTGGGACCTGCTGGATTCGGGCATCCGCATGTGGGGGAAGTCGGGGAAACAAGTCCAGAATATAGGAACTGTTTATCCACGGCATACATGGAGGACAGATGCCGGCTAGGTGGGACGACGTACATTACCCTTTCAGCCAGAGTTGCCGAACCCTACTATAAATTCAGCACTTCAGCCGTCGATCTCATAATGCAGGAGACCAACTTTCAAGTCTCGTGGACGCTCTCAACATGCCGGCTGCCAAGTCTGTTGCTGCTGTGCTGGTAGCTCTGTTGCCTTGTGCGCTCGCTCAGGCGAATACAAGCTACGTTGACTACAATGTGGAGGCGAATCCTAATCTCACCCCTCAGACGGTCGCTACAATTGACCTGTCCTTTCCCGACTGCGAGAATGGCCCGCTCAGCAAGACTCTAGTTTGCGACACGTCTGCTAGACCGCATGACAGAGCCACCGCCCTGATTTCCATGTTCACCTTTGAGGAGCTGGTGAACAATACAGGTAACACCAGCCCTGGTGTCCCAAGACTCCGACTCCCTCCGTACCAAGTGTGGAGCGAGGCTCTCCATGGCCTCGACCGCGCCAACTTCACAGACGAGGGCGAGTACAGCTGGGCCACCTCATTTCCCATGCCTATCCTGACAATGTCGGCTTTGAACCGAACCTTGATCAACCAAATCGCAAGCATCATCGCCACTCAAGGACGAGCTTTCAATAACGTCGGGCGGTATGGGCTGGACGTGTATGCGCCTAATATCAATGCTTTCCGTCATCCAGTTTGGGGCAGAGGTCAGGAGACCCCTGGAGAAGACGCTTACTGCCTGACCTCGGCCTACGCGTATGAGTATATCACCGGTATCCAAGGCGGTGTTGACCCCGAACACCTCAAGTTGGTAGCCACTGCCAAACATTATGCGGGTTATGACATCGAGAACTGGGACGGTCACTCCCGTCTGGGCAACGATATGAACATCACTCAACAGGATCTTTCCGAGTACTACACCCCTCAGTTCCTCGTTGCAGCCAGGGACGCCAAGGTGCACAGCGTCATGTGTTCCTACAACGCAGTGAACGGGGTGCCCAGCTGTGCAAATTCGTTCTTCCTCCAGACCCTTCTCCGTGACACATTCGGCTTCGTCGAGGATGGTTACGTGTCTAGTGACTGCGACGCGGTGTACAATGTCTGGAACCCCCACGAGTTTGCGGCCAACATCACCGGGGCCGCGGCCGATTCTATCCGGGCTGGTACGGACATTGATTGCGGCACGACTTATCAGTACTATTTCGACAAAGCCTTTGACGAGCAGGAGGTCGCCCGTGGCGAAATCGAAAAAGGCGTGATCCGCCTGTACAGCAACCTGGTGCGCCTCGGCTACTTTGATGGCAATGGAAGCGTGTATCGGAACCTGACTTGGAACGATGTCGTGACCACGGATGCCTGGAATATCTCATACGAAGCCGCTGTCGAAGGTATCGTCCTCCTGAAGAACGACGGAACCCTGCCTCTCTCCAAGTCGGTCCGCAGTGTTGCATTGATAGGGCCTTGGATGAATGTGACAACTCAGCTGCAGGGCAACTACTTTGGACAGGCGCCTTTTCTGACCAGTCCGTTGGATGCCTTCCAGAATTCTGATTTGCATGTGAACTACGCTTTCGGCACGAACATTTCGTCAAGCTCCACGGCCGGGTTTGCCGAGGCTTTGTCTGCTGCGAAGAAATCCGACGTCATTATCTTCGCGGGCGGGATCGACAACACTATAGAAGCAGAAGCCATGGATCGTATGAATATCACATGGCCCGGCAATCAATTGCAGCTCATCGATCAGTTGAGCCAACTGAATAAACCGCTGATCGTCCTCCAGATGGGCGGCGGCCAGGTCGACTCCTCCTCGCTCAAGTCCAACAAGAACGTCAACTCCCTGGTCTGGGGTGGATACCCCGGCCAATCCGGCGGACAGGCTCTCCTGGACATCATCACCGGCAAGCGCGGCCCCGCCGGACGACTCGTGGTCACCCAGTACCCGGCCGAATACGCAACCCAATTCCCAGCTACCGACATGAACCTACGGCCGAACGGCGATAATCCCGGCCAGACCTACATGTGGTACACCGGCACTCCCGTCTACGAGTTCGGCCACGGGCTCTTCTACACCACGTTCAGCGCCTCCCCCGCTGGCGCAGTGACCAAAACCTCCTACAACATTCAAGACCTCCTCAAACAGCCGCATCCGGGCTTCGCAAACGTGGAGCAAACGCCTTTCCTCAACTTCACTGTGCAGATCACCAATACTGGCAAGGTCGCTTCCGACTACACGGCCATGCTCTTCGCCAACACCACCGCCGGGCCTGCTCCATACCCGAACAAATGGCTCGTCGGCTTCGATCGCTTGTCGAGCCTGAAACCGCACAGTTCACAGACCATGACTATCCCTGTGACCATCGACAGCGTGGCTCGCACGGATGAGGCCGGCAATCGGATCCTCTACCCCGGGAAGTACGAGTTGGCGCTGAACAATGAGCGCTCGGTTGTCCTTGGTTTCGCGCTGACGGGTGGAGAGGCTGTGCTTTCCAAGTGGCCTGTAGAGCAGCAGCAGATTTCCTCTGCATGATGCCAGAATATGTGTTTAGTATCTGAAATAGAACATGCGGTTAGCTATGGTGCGCTGCTCTGGGTTAAGGGCTAAAGCATGTGTCAAGCTTCGTGGCTTTTGTGGCTTTGCTTGGCTAATTGCCTAATACTCCTTGTGGATTTTAGCCTAATTAGACGGTTTATATGCTTAGTTTAAATCAAACTGTTCATTGGACATATCATCTGAGAACTTCAGTCATGTACCTACTTTCGGTCACAATAGACGTGGCACAATAATTTTGAAATGTGCGCTGCCTGCAATAGATAATTACTCCCTTACCAACTAAAATAATTCATCATACTCCCCTGTATTCTTCAACATACTCCAGAAAACGCCTTGCTTCTTAATCAAATTTGCAGGGGAATCATTCCTTTCAAAATTAGCCTCTAAACGCACTGATAAACAGAAAGAGGGTGAAACATAATGATCTCCCCCTCCGCCATAACCAGCACCCGGTCATAAATCCATGATCGTCCGCAGCCGGTGCGCAATCGCAATGATTGTCGAGTCGGGGAACATCCTCCGTAGCAATTGCTGCAGGTGCATGTCCGTCTCATGGTCCACGGACGCGGTCGCCTCATCCAGCAGCATGACCTTGGAGCGGCGGCAGGCCGCGCGCGTGATACTGAGGACCTGTCTCTGGCCCTGGCTGAAGTTTTCTCCGTTGGCTGCGACGGTGGTGTCGCCGATGTAGACTCACAGAGCACGTGGTACGCGACCCTAGCCAGAGTTTCTTTGAAAATGTGATCCGTCTGTACAGATTGGTGTGCGCGAACATTGGGCAAGACACTGACGGTGGCTTCTGATTCAGTAGAAGATGCTTCTAGGAAACATGTTCTTTGTTCTCGTACTATTGCTCCTGTGAGTGTGGTCACTTATGTGATCTTCTGTGGCTGCCAGAACGATCTGAATCTGACCATGGATGACTTGCCGCCTTCCCTCATGTGACGAATCACCCGAAGTGGCCGGAGGAGATCAAGAAGCAGCGCCAAAAAGGTGGGAAGATGTTCCATACTTTGTGCAGACGGAAGACCCAACAGGCGCAGTCGTGCATCCTGCGCTCTGGATTTGTTCACTATCAGCAGTACATCATTACAACCACAAGGCTCCTTGTCCGCGTCAAGATCTCCCTTGTCCAGGAGATTTAACCAGAGACCGCTATGCGATCGAATATCTACAAGATGGTTCGGGTTTAACGGTTTAGGGTTTAGGCTTGGTCGTCATGAGAAATCACAGGACAGCACTGGTATACCCAGTGTCTTCCCCCTTGGCCCGATAGGCTGCTATATGCCTGACTTGACACCATCATTGTTTACGATGTCTTGGCCACTGCTTCAAATCACCACCATGGCGCTAACCCGAGCGTGGAATGTCCGGAATCGAAGTGATTGATTCTGTCTTGTGTACAGTGTAGCCGCCCGCGCCAATTGCTCGTCCGAGAGGATGAGGGGTTCCCAACCAGTATCTGTATGCCCATTTCCTTCAAGAATGGTTTGGTTTTGGACATAAATATCTGATCTCCCACCTCGTCAAGACCAGATTGAATCTCCTTCTTTGGTTAACATTGTTCGACTTCGCACCCAGCTTTTGCCCACATTCCACCCGTGATGTTTAAACAAACTCAACAGCGGCTATACCGGCTTATTGGTAAAGTCAAGCTGACTGACCTTCCTTCGACATGGCAAAACCCTGTTGACACATTTCTTTTGGATAAGGAGCGGGCGGTAAGCGAGACATCAATAGGATATCCCTTATTCCTGCTGATACACGCAACTGAATCCGGATTTCAAGTTTGCCGAAATCAGGTACAAACACTTCAAAGCATGACGAATAACCCTATCCGAGATTAAGCTAATATATGGCTTGCAGAGGTGCCCAGCCGCATCTTTCTCACGACGACCCGACTGACGATCAAGAGGTGATCTTGGTTCGTCTCAAAAATGGCGAAGTGAAGACTATACAACGGGTCCATATCCAACAAGATGGCTCAGTGCGCAAGGTGAACTAGGCACAGGGTGGTTTAAGAGTTTACAAGCTTCATGCGGATGGTCTGTGTAGCTTGTGAGGGAACTCTTCATTGGACCCAGATCCTCAATCTCGGTCTTCTTAGGTGACGTGAAGGTTGGCTGGTTCCGGGTATGTGAGGATGGGTGTAGAGGGTTCTGATTTTGGCTTTCTGGTGGTGGTGGGGACGTTGTGTAGGACGGTGGCCGGTGTCAAGTGACGGAGATAGCATGGTTTGAAGGGGATAGGTGAAATTGAAGGCCGAATTGTCGACTGGTTCTGTGTCTGAGAAGGGATCTTGGGTCAACCAGCAGCTGGACAGGTACTCTGTAGATGGCCAGATCTGCTCAACGCTACCAATTTGCGTGAGTCTTATACTTGGACCTTCGTCCTATCACAATCATATGGGTCTCCACTCTTACGGCAGCGACGCTCCTAAGGAAGGGGACGAAGGAAGCAACTACTGAACGTAGGGAAGCAGCCGGATCTTATATCCCGAGAGATGTGTGTGGAGAGGGGTAGAAGGAAGGAACAGAAGGAGTGCGGGCGCCCTTTATGGGTACACAGCGCAAACGAAAAACTGAGAGACAAGGCTGCGATGCGGCCTTAAGTGACATGACAAGCAAGTGCAGTCAACACACTGTACGAGCTGGTCGCCCATAAGCAATTTCAAACTACGGGGACCTTAGCCAAGGATCTGATAGCAACTCTTTCGCCGAAGGTCTTTCTTCTGGTCGCCATCGAAGCATCCTGCACATGAAACGGAGAAAATTTGCTTGATGTTCTCCTTGAAGGTTACCTTCAAGGTCCTCCAAAGACGTAGAAGGAATTTCAGCGAGGCCCTTCCATTTCCCTGATTCCCACCGGTTAGAGACAGAAACTGAAGCAAAATAAGACGAGTAATAAGTGGGAATATTACCGCTAGTGTCAAAAAAATTGTTCGCATATTCACTTTTATCAAGCATCTCGCGTGGCGGTGGTCCCAGGTAGGCAATCATTTCAGCAAGGTGATCGCTCTCTGAGTCTTGCTTGTTTGCATCACGGGCGTTGAAAAGGTGTCCTCGTTCGAAGAGGTCCCAGGCCTGAATGTGGTTAGAAGAACATATAGATATGGAACATTAAATGCACCTACCAATACTGCAATGTTCCAAATGTCAATCTTCTCATTCCACGGCATGCGAAGTAGCACCTCCGGAGACCTGTAGATGAATGGCTGTACATCATCGCAGTAGGTCCCAGTATCCGAACCAAAGCGAGCCTCACCGAAGTCTGCTAGTACGGGACGGCCATGCTTCTTTGGAATTCCCAGCTTTCGAGAACAATATATTGTTCGATCCCCAACCAGTTTGCGCGGACTTGGATTGGATATCTCGCCGTTCTCAAAATCGACAAAAATCGACTCATCTTCAACGTCGAGCATGATGTTCTTTTCTTGTAAGTCTGTTATACATTAGCGTAGAACATTTCGGCGGCCATTGAGGGAGCCGAACCCGTGTGGATCACATGGGCCTCGCTGTGCAAGAAATCCAGGGCGATGAGAATATGAGTCAGAGTGGCTTTAAGCAGGTCCTCTGTGAAGGCCTTTCTCGCTGTCCGATTTCGAAGTTCGAACAGACTCATGGCCAAGGGTGGGTGAATGAGACACTGATGGAAGTGGGAGCCGTCAATTGAGGGGAGTTGGAATTTATCCAATACGGTTCGCACGAGAATGGTACCCGTGTGGCTTGATTTGAGACTCTTGAGATGCTCGTAAGCCTCAATATCCCGTTTTGCATGACTGGAATCACGTTCGTATAGTTTCAATGTGACAAACGAGTGCTCCCTTATACCAAGCTAGCCTCATTAACCAGTATGATCCTCAATGACACATAGAGTAGGGCCATACTGTAAGTCTCTGCATAGCCATACTGTTGAATATCCGCCATAGCCCAGCTTTCCTACGATTTGATACCTCGAACGAAATAAATCGCCGATTTTGACAGGATAGAAGTTGTCTTGGGAGTACCATGGTAGTCTTTCCTCCTCTAGCTTGTCGATTGAGTCAAGAAGGGGGCCGGGTGCAAACTCTCGGGCTGGCAATGGGCGACGCCGGAAAAAGGGTACGCTAAAAAGACGTGATAAACGTTGCATCACTACTGAGTTCCAGCAGATTAGCGGATGAAGTTCACCAAGGGCTGGGTGACATATGCGTCCACAGCGGGTGGAGGAACTCGGCTACGGCTCGGGTGGAGCAGAAGTCCACGTGACCCGCAGGGACGCAGCCGCGGATGTAGATAGGTAATGAGGGTTTGTTTCTCGGTTTTTCAGGGAAATCTACCTCTCTATGGGTGGTAGCTAGATGGAGCGGCGATCAACAGTGTCCGACTGTGGCTGTCGCCGACCACGGTGAAAGGAAGGGGGAAGATTCATTGGGTCGGAAAACCCACAAACGGGCATCCACAATTCCAACTCTTTAAGTGTGGGGACGGGGAGAGTGATTAAGGTAGTCTACTCCAGCTGAAAGGATGAGAGATAAGAGGTTGAAAGAGTGGCTGTCGGACTGAGAGGACCCACTGGAGACTACTGACAGCAGGGGCCTTGATGCCTGAGTATGCTCCGACAGATGGATATTTATCCTTTGCTAACAACAATGATCTATCCACTGGATCAGGGACTCCTATCTACCAAGATCCCTGGCGAAACAAGCTTTTGAGAACAAAAAGAGCCATGAACGAGAAAATAATGGGACAACCACCACACCATCAGGACCCGTCTATTGGTGATGCACCATTTCGATAGAGCCACAGCCGGCTAAGCTCCTTGACCTTCATCTTCCTCCTGGGATGGCCATCGGTCTGGAGTAATGAGTCATTTGCGGTCATCTCATCATACGGAAAGTCAATCTCGTCATGCTCAAGCCTGTCTCTTAACTCATCTGGTTGGACCTCCACTTCCATCTCCATGAAATCGTTCATGTCCAGGACCTTCATATCTTTTCCCAACGTGAACATGGTATCTAAATGGTGCTGGACGAATTGATGACCGGAACCAGGCCGCACAAACACTCGTCCCATGTATCGATTAGGAATATTGGCAAAGTTCAATATCCCCCACACGCTAACAAAGTCCCTGGAGTTTGCATAGTGCTCAATTCGACGAATGGTCTTTGTCACTATTGCTGCCGGATTGACCTGTGGGCTTTCGCCTTCGGATTCATTCCGACGAGCAGGAGACAATGTTTTGACCGGATTGTTGAAATGGTTCGCCGCGTTACCGAAGGTATAGACCTCGAGATCCTGCAGCAACTCTCGAGGCATCTCGTCCAGTAGCCAGTCAATTACCAAGCCTCCCATAATGCCACCCTGGCTGTGAAGAATGAGGATAACCTTCTTGTATTTTGGATTCATCAAGTTCTCTTTGATGATCGCGTACGCATTCCTCACGTCCGCGGTGGCGTAGGAGAAATTCCTTTGAATCAGGCACTCGATGATGTCGAAAACGATGCCCGTTCTACAGATTTTCGTCCTCAGTCACAGAAAACCAAACGGATATCTGATGGCGTATAGAGAACCTACGTTGGATTGTGAACGCCGGTAATGTTTCTGCCAAATGTATATGCCAGCCGATCAAGGTTGCTCTGCAGCCAGTGATGCCTTAAAGCAATCGCATGAGTTACACGATCCTGTCGGGTATTTGAGGACTCACCCGGCTCCGACTCCATTGATGAAGACCCAGTGCTCACTGTCATGTTCCGGACGATGTTCGACGGAGACTTGCGACTGCAAAATCCTGGCCCTCCCGTTCAAAGCAAACCTGCAAACAGCCCAATTCAACATTAAAGCGAGTGTCATATACATCCCGATCGCCAGCGCCGGGAAGGCGAGAATAACAAAAAGAGGCAGTGACAAGAGAAAGAGGAGCTGATAGACAGCCAGAAATATGTGTACGACGATGTCGCGTAAATTCTCCTTGGACGGATAGAGTTCGTCCAAGGCTCCCGAGTTCCATGGCGTCAAGGGGAGTATTATACCAGGCAGGCTCCAGAGACTTCGTATGAAGAGAAGGATGTCAGCCCACAGCAATTTCCATGGCGACGCTGTGTAGGGTAAGGGCACATCTTGTTTCCTTCTGGACTGGGAGGGAAGATATGTGACGACCATGGTCGGGATAAATATACGCTTGATAATATATTCAGTTCATGAAACGAATGTCGTTGATCAGATTACATCTGAGGTTATGAGTTCATGGACTCGGAAATATCGAGAGCCTCGAGGATGTTCTTATGTCTGTGTTATCAAGCGGAAGGGTAAGCGCGTACGCGGCCTCGTGATGCGATCATTTTCAGCTGTGTTCATGATTCAAGTCTTGGCTGCCCTACCACGCTCGAGTCAGAGTAACAAACCCTAGTCAATGGTCTCTGCCCTCCAAAGTAATCGAGGGTTCAATCTGACAAAGATTTCCAGCATGTCTCTCTCAGTGAAGGTGCTTCCCGGGATGTCTCACCAAATAGGTTCATTTGGAGACATATATTGGGAAGCTCAACCACAGCGGCAAGGCAGAAGAACTACAACAAAGAAATGATGGGAACAGGATATGTCTCTGGGTCTCTGTTCCTCATGGCGTCTTCTTTGTCGACGTCTGTCTTAGACACTTCTTTGACCACTACAAGGCCGACACAGACAATAGCATTGACAGCAGAAAGACACTCTTTGACCACTACAAACAAGCCGGACAGAGACAATAGCATTGACAGCAGAAAGCCCTTTGCCTTGAGGCTTTTCTGACTACTATAAAATGGCTTCTGATATCGTGCTCATCTTTGCAAACCATCTTCTGGTTATCTACCAACTTCAACATCATCATCTTCTTCACCATCATCATCTGCCTTTTTCCTTAGCCAACAACAGCACCTTACGCATACCGACACCACAGAGAGACAACGCAGCGCGTTGTTGAATTTTTGTCGCCAACTACAAAGTGCAGACTCCTGGCTGCGTCAATATCGCTCGAAAGAGCATTCTAAGCTTGCTTAAGAGATCGAACAAGACCAGAGCCAAGATGCAGCGCGCAATTCAAATGAGGTACCCTCTGATGGCAACTGACCTCAAGAAAACCCACTTGGCAATGCTAATTCAAGTTCTAAACTTACAGCATTCGATACAATATGCCCACGACAACATGGGCCGAACTTTCGAAGTGCGCAGCGAATGGATCCACCACGCCATCAAGAACCTCCCGTCTGAGCTTCGGAAGTCCACTCTGCTCCAAATCCTGCCAAATTCTGTCGTTCGCGCTGCGGAGCTGTGTCCCTCGCATCAAGGATTCAATCCCTATGTCATTGGGAGCATCTGCGGCCTGGTTAGGAAGGAAGTCACCGAGCACCTGGACGTCATCGACTGGTACACCGATAACCTTGACCAAAGCCACGTCAGGCTAGTCCGCGCGCTGCAGTCCATGCAGGGCATGTGGTCTTTGGTCCCGCTGGGTACTCGGCCTCCGCCGATAGCCCCGGCACCGTACCAGGAGAACGGGTGCGAAGCATGTATCCTGGCAAGGGTAGTCCAGGAGCCGATGTTCCTGCAGAACCTCCGCGTCGCACTCATCAGTCGGACTAGAACTAGATCCAAACATCGCGCACCTAGGCTGCTCCCGTTCATTGACCAGGCTATCCACTATTATGGGGACAACGCCCTCCAGTACTGGCACGCAAGCGGCCAAGCGGCATTTGATTTCAAGACCGCCAGAAAAGCGGCGGTGAGAGCGTACAAGAAGCGCCCGGAGCGCATTCATCGTCGCGAGGACTACACCGATCACCTGCGCAAGCACCCAAAGAACAAAGGCAAGTCTATCAGAAAGGAGTCCGGACAGCCAGAGGCAGCTGGATCCAGTCGACGTGGTGATGATGTCGACATGCAATCCATCGTCGTCTACATGGACCACAGCTCCGCCGAGCAGCAAGGTCTCCGCCGAAACCCCAGCCAAAGAGCGAATGTGCGCTCTCAGCGCGCAGAAATCGTAAATGAAGGGGAACGGGACACGGTCGCCGACGAGATCATCGCGACCTACGAAGCCTTCGGATCTCCGGGCTGGGCACCCCGTTCCACCACGAACCTGCCAGCCGGGGTGCCGCGTGTCAATCCCCTATCCGTACCCGTCCCCAGGGCCGATAACTCGATGATCTCAGCGTCTTATTACGCTGAGGACCACCCCATGGGCGAAGCGAGCTACATCCCTCCGCGCAACAACTCCAATTGGCAGCGTACCACCACCAACGGACGGACACTCGGTTCCTTGGAAGCACTGTCGAAGGAGGTCGAGGGCCTGACGCTTGGAGGACGCCCCGGCGAAAACAGCGAAGAGCTTGCGGGTGGATACTGCGATCTGCTGAGCCCGGTGGCGTATCACTCTGACTCGGAGGATAGCGACGCATCTCGGGAGGACGCCCCCATGCGTGACGCTGGGCCTGGGGACACCACCTGGGACCTTGTGTGCAAAGAGGGATATTGACAACTCCTTCGGGTGAGCGGCGGGGACAGTGTCTGCGATGTGACACACAGCGAGTGATTGCGTGCTTTCAGAAACGGGGGTAAGCATTTGGAGGACTTGAGAACTTTAGATGCGAATGAGCAAAAGAACAACTGGGAGATTTCTTTTTGGGCTTGTTCGAAGAACTTGAAGGGTGCACATGGATACCCTCGAAGCAGGAAAGATGAGAGGACTTGGGAGAATGTTTGAAGTTCTGTTTCGACTGCAGTTTTGGAGTTTGGGATCGTCAATTTTGAGAAATATACACATTGCATTGAGTAAAGATATTCATCAGAGAAAGCTCATGATACAGGCCAAAGGACCAAGAATGCATGATTCAGATATTAGTACTCCACATATTAGTACAGCATGACACAGTACACGTAAAGAATGGCTAAAAATAACCTCTTTCGCATCGGTCGAAGACGTCCAGCAGCTTCAGTTCTTCCATGCGTGAGTTAAAAGATGCAAAAGTATTATAAACTTAATAATGCAAATCCGAAATGGATGATAAAACAATCAGGCGTGGAGGACACTACTGGTCACTCCATGATTGACACCCTTTAGACCGTCGACATGTGGAGACAAAGTCACAGTTTTTCTGCGCAAACGTGCTCGTGCGTTGGAGTCGGCCGGCGCGTCTGGCGAGACGACTGGGCCCTCATATGGATTCTCTTCACTGGAAGATGCTGCAGCTGAAGACGCATCCTGATCGAGTTGTTTCTGTGCAGCATCTCGAGACCTTTCGTAGCGGAGTTTAACGTCACCCTCCCACTTAGTCTTGAAAAGACGATCCCAAAAAGTGAAGAATGGCTGAGAAAAGTTGTTCTTGATACCCCAGCTTTGGTGATGAATGTCGTGGTAGGCAGCATTGTTGTGCGTAAAGTGCTGCAAAGGATCCCAGGGGAACGCATAGCCGCAATGATCGTCCACAGTCTTGATAGTGGAGCAAGTGAAGAACCACATGGTCTGACGGCTCGTCATGCGCGTTGCCAGAAACGCAATGCCAGCACCAGCTGTATCAAGAGCGAAGCCTTCCACTGGATGATTATAGAGTGCGCCGAAAGCGTATGGGACATAAAGCCGATGGTGGCGAGAGTGGAAAGTGACTGTAAAGTGTCAGTCGCGTTTCCGAGAGTGCTTCAAAGTCATAGATCAAAGTACATACCGTAAAGCCAGCGGTTCAGATGCATCGCACGGTGTAGGAAATATTGCCAAGTATCGACGATGAACACTCCCACTGTGAATTGAACCGCAGGGATGAAGTACCAATAGATGAAACTGGCCATTGACAGCTCCCAATTAGTGAAAGCAGGTACAACCGCTTGAATACCGCTGTCGAGAACAAAAGACTGAGTAACTCCGGGATATCGTCCGCCAGCTAGTACACCAGCTAGAAGCGTATGACCGTTTTGAGACAGGCTACGTGATAGGCCCAAAGCATCGACTCCGACCACAGCCAACAGACGTGGGATTGCCTTTTGAGCAAACCGAAGGCGGCGAGCCCACACCGCAATATCGTACTCCTCTTTTCCAATGTATTCCGGCTCGTCAAAAGAGCTTGCTGCCATACCAGCAAGGGTTTGAATAACCTGTTGTAGAATGACATCTCTGACCACATCCCAGCGTGACACCTTATTCCGCTTCAAAACCTCGGCCGGAGTGTGCAGACGATACTGTGGGAAAAGATCGTACACATCGATGAGATGGTAAACCATAGATAACCCCCAATATGCGACAATTGGCAGAATCAGAGCAAGAATGTTGTCGGGGATCGGCGCAAGAAGAGGAGGACGGGGCGTCAAAGTGTAGCTTGGCAGAGGAGGGTAGTCATACTCGACGGATGCGTTGACTGCCATGATCTGATTGTTAAGGCGTCAACGCCAGAATGCGTAAATGGGGAGGATGAGCGCAATGTGATGAGTTAAGAGATCAACGCATGAGTCTCTGTGAAAATCAGGCGACGAGGGCGGAGGTTGCAGCGATGGCCGTCAGGAGTCAAACTGCGGGTGCTTCTAGGTCAAGGCCGGAGATACGGGGGAAAAAACCGTGGAAACAAGCGTACGGAATGCCGAATTAGAGGATGCGAAGACCCTGAGTAGGAAGATAAGAAGTGAGGTCGAATGAATCGACCGTTGATCCGGGGTCCTTTTTCCTCAAAAGCGGACCGCCACAGTCAGGGGACGCGCCGCAATAGGCAGAAATACCAAGTAACCGACGATGCTAAGTCAATCGACCAATTTAGGTGAGGAAGGTACTTAGGTAGAGAGCGGTGTTCACCTCAATCGAGAACAAACAGTCATAAAGATGTGGAATAATAAGAACTGAAGCAGGTGCAGAGATTTGGAGGACAGAAAAATCGCCCTAGCATTTCATCGCGATAAGTAGTAGATCATCAAGTGGCACCACAAGAACTCAGATCCGGGCCGTCTACTTATCTAATCAACTGGAGATCAGATGCTTGTTACCTAGAAATGTATTAATATTGTACGATTCACCGATTTCTACAGCGTTGAGGCAGAAAACCCCGTGTAAATAATGTACTGTAATTACCATAACATCCCGTTCTGTCAGGAGGAGCCCCTGATTGTCTTGATTCCTGAGGCAGTCAAACCACCATTCCGTTGCTCTACACTGACTTCAGTTTTGGACTGATATAGTTATTGCCACAGAGAGCATCCAGACTCTCTCCATAGATCTTGCCAAATTCAATGTAAAATCGTTCTGGTGTGGCAATTCGCTTGGTGTTCCATCTGTCAAGTGCTGGCCAGACGAGTCCACCAGTCCCAAAGAGGTTTAGCTCTATTTTGCCCCTCGAGAATCGCAGGTGAAAAAAAACCCCACCAAAAGGTTGGAACGGGCGCCACTAAAAACTTCTATTTTACCCCCTCTTTGGCTTCTTTCCAGCTACTGTTTTCTTCTCTTCCTCACCTTCTCTTGATCTATCCCGCCGTGTGCCATTCTCTTCTATCTTCATCTCTCCTTTTTTTGTTGTGAAGTTTTTCTCTCATCACATATTTCAAAATGATCATTTACAAGGTATGTGCCTCTGCTTTGGACGTTACCCCACTATTTATGTCGAATGTGGCATGAATAGAAAGAGTTGAATTTGTCAACATGGCATGCATATAGGCGCAAATTGCTAACGTTTTTCCGCTTGTATAGGATATCATCTCGGACGACGAGGTCCTCGCTGACACCTACAACATCAAGGAGGTCGACGGTGTCCTCTACGAGTGCGACTGCCGCAAGTACCTCAAGAGGGCTAATGAGGACTTCCAGCTCGAGGGTGCTAACCCCTCCGCTGAGGGTGACGATGAGGACGCCGGTGGTGAGGGTGAGGCCGTCATGGTTCACGACATCGAGGACCAGTTCCGTCTCGTCTGGCTCAAGACCGAGGAGGGCTTGAAGCCTTCCAAAGACCAGTTCAAGACCCACCTGAAGTGTATGTCGCCCATTTCGAGTCTACCGATTCTGGCATCTCCAGCATTCGCTGACATTTGTTTCTAGCATACATGAAGAAGGTTCTCACCGCGCTTCAGGAGAAGGGTGCTCCCGCTGAGGAGATCGATGCTTTCAAGAAGGGTGCCCCCGGCGCTGTCAAGAAGATCCTTGCCAACTATGACAACTACGATGTCCTCATGGGCAACTCCATGAACGGTGATGCTATGTATGTCATGTCCGATCTACGATGAAACAATCAATTCTTTACTAACCCATGACTAGGCACATCCTGATTGACTTCCGTGAGGACGGTGTCACCCCCTACGCCACTCTCTGGAAGCACGGTCTCACGGAGATGAAGGTTTAGATGTTCTCCAGTTATGAAGAATCTCATGATCCAAAATTAGGGAATTGGAGTCCGCGGTTGTTTCTAATTCAAGCATACTGAAGAGATTGAGTGATATTTGCCTAATCTCTGAAGTTTATACCACGCATCCAGCTATCTTTCTGTTATAGCTTCTCTACCGCATTCCATATCCTTCCAATATAGTTACGCCTCATGAATCCCATATCTGTTATGTCCTATCCGCCGATCGTGTACTTGAAAATAGAATATATCCCCACCCTTGAAGCTTCAATCATTATCGTGAATTTTCATTTATATATACAACAATAAGTTCCGAGCCTATGTACAGCGTAATGGTGAATAAGGGCAGGAGACACAATCAGCAGTACGAACACCACTCCGGATCTCGAAGATCACTCATCCCCGTATCACTGCCCCCGACATCCGTTGTATCCGCGAGATCGGCAAACTCGAATCCAGATACTGGGTCGAGCTCCATCAACTCATCTGCAACAGGAAGATGCTGTCCAAAGACTGCATCCCACTCGTCCCAGTCGAAGTTCAGATTCGGGTCGACCATGCTCGGCGGCGTGGGTGCTGCTCGCGGTTGCGAGGCAGGCAAGGACGTGTCAATAAAAGGCAAGGCGGCTGAGGACGATGTGAAGGCGGGTTGAGCGAACGGGATAGTCGAGGTGAGCGGTGGTATACTTTCCGGAGGAGAAATGGCCGAGCCAGTGAGTGTGGGTTCGACCGTCGGGATGGGTGTTGCAGGAGACGTAGAGAATCGGGGCGTAGAAAGCACCTGGGAGTTTGCAGGCACAGTACTTGGGACTGGTGGAGGTAGTTGGTATCGCAGGGGACTGGGTCGTAAGGCTGGATTGGGAAGGAGATGTGAGCGTGTCATGTTGTAGAACATTTTCGAGAAATCCGTCAGCTGTTTTCGTGAGGTAAGTGGTGCAGTGGTGGACGGGTTGCCGGAGGCATTGTTTTGGTATGAGCTGGGAGCCGGGGAGTATTCAGGAGGTGTCGAGGGCACGCCAGCTCGGATCTGAGCCTGTTCGGTCCATAGTCTCTGTGGATCCAGGCCTGCTTTTTGCCACGCCTTCTGACGCAGTCTTCGGATCATATCCCATGCTTCGCGGCCTCCGTCTTTTAAAGGTCGCTGAGTCGAGATGCCGTCCTCTCCGCCGACGACGCCGCCATCGGGACCTGAAAGCGAGAATATCCTGTCGATGAATGCCCGCGACTTGGAAGCCTCGGAGCTATACGGTCGTTCGTAGAGATCGATCAACATGATCATGGTTGCGTGCATCGGCTGATGATTGCCGGGCCAGCTCCATTGGAAGGGCTGGAAATCCGGATCGGTAGCCAGTGATATAAACTTCTCCATGAAGCCGTGACAGTGGCGCAGAGCACTATCCCCATCAGATCTTCCAATATAGCCTTGAAGGGCATCGAGACTTACCTTTGTCTAGCCGTCGGCCAGATACGGCTTTTGGCGTTCTTGAGAAATGGTTGATAAGCAACACAGAAAGCCTGTCACGGACTTGATTAACATTACTTTCAATGATGTCGACATTCACGTCCTACCTTATCGATGAAAAGCGAGAGAAGTATTCTTGCCCACTTGTGGAAGGCTACGAGAACATGAGAATGATATTGTTCTGGACACCCATTTGGGCCGTCACCAGGTAGTTCGGTTTCACCGGATCGAGTCTCAACAGGGGAACGGGATGAGAAGGATCGTGATCTGTCCGAGTTAAGCGAGTGGATCTCTTGGCTCTTCGCCTCAGGGATTCTGTTGATGATCGAGTTAAGTTTGAGTTGGAGATCGACCAAAATGGAACGAAGTTCCTCCATATCTCTTCGTGTGACAGGCTTGGTGCCTAATTGGATCTTCATTATACGACGGACAGCGCCTTAAATGTCAAGTCAGCCATCTAGCAATCCGCCGATAAGCAAGTGATTAAAGTCACTTACGAGCCATGACATATTTGCCCCGTGCTGACAGATAGTAGACGTTTACCATTGATGGACCGCCACAGATCGTCGGGTCATCTGGGTTATCTCGTGGCCGCATACCAGCAGCGACCAATCTCTCATACTGTTCGGCTTCAGCAGTGCCCAGGAGCGTGTCTTTGACTTCACTGGTTTCCCGGACATCCCAGTACCTCTCGTCACTGACGAGAGGCGGAAGTCCGCTGGACATGGCGACAACGCCATCCATATGCACAATGTGCCACCATATCCGGCGACGATACTCCGCTTCGCAGGGTTCAATGCCGAAATTAGCAGGGTCCCGGTGTAGGCCCATTGTTTGTGCAACCCGCATGGAAAGGCTGATGAATAAACTGCTCGTCAAAGGTTCTTCCTCTCTGGTGGGGATTGTCTGTACTAGAAGATAGGCAGCGAGGCCCTGTAATGATGGACTTCGAGGAAAGGATATCTCGGTCAACCATCGTGTAACCTCGTCGCTGTAGGTCTTGGAAAGCGCAGATCGTGACGAGACATTAAACTCAGCCTTGATCGTCCGTATTGAGATCGTGACTGAGCCCCCGAACCAGATAGCGTAGAGTAGCGGGATGAAAGAAGGATCTGGACAAGGCTCCCCAGAGTAGCTGCTATAATCATACCAATCCCAGAAAGCATTGTACAATTTGAGGATGGTAGGTGGATGAATGACTGGGCTTATGGCATGAATTCCGGACATGAAGCCTTTGTAGAGTATATGACTTTGCCGTTTAGTAGGAATATTGTCAAGCATGTCGGGCTCGACCACCTTGACTTTGACGGACGGCGACTCGCTCGAGGGAAACAAGATGGACTTCTGAAATGTTTCTCCACGAGAGAACCTGTCTCCAATAATTGCCTCCGGGCTCTCCGCTGATACCGAGCTCTTCCATTGACGGTCGGGCGTCCTGGCCATGTCATCACCATGATTTTCGTTGCGTACAGACTCGTCGTGTAAGCGATTCTGATCTCTGAGCAATTGATTGAGTTCATTTATCTGCATTTCTTCAGCTTGCAGCCCTAAGGCTAGATCACCTTAACAATCAAACATACCTCCTGGGTGATATAAGCGAAATAAGTCGTCCCAACATATCTAGTATTTGTTCAGCCCGAGCGTCCACCTGCCCACGTCTCCCGCATATAACTTACCTCGACCTCCCACCGTCTTCCAAACTTAGATGGCCTAGATTCAAGCTCCCGACCGGGTCGACCAGGTCAGTAGCATGACCGGCAGGTATGGGGAATTCGTCTCCACTTGAGTCGACGCCGCGACGAGGACTATCAGGCCGCGAATTGGCAGAGGATCTCGGTAGTCCGTTTGCCTGTCTAATCTCAGCGCTCATGGCCTCCATGTTCGCCCGTTGTTCCAGCAGCTGCCGCTCCATCAGCTCCGGCGGCTGGCCCGTCTTGTTCAATCGCTCTATCATCGAAGCCAACTTGTCTAGCCGAGCCTCAATCGCCTGCGATCCGAACTTCTTCCCGTCAGCGTGTTCCGCCTGCCTCAGCTGGCCCTGTATCAACTGCATATCATCGGCATCCTGGTCCACCGGTCGAGAAGTCTCTCTTCTTCGCTTCAGGCCGTGAGCAGTCATGTGTTGACCGCTGCGCGAGGCAGCGTCTTTCTGTAGGGTCGCATCGTAAACGCACTCGGTCCCGTTCTTCGCGCAGTTTCCGCAGACTGGATGGACCTTTTTCACTTTAGCATGCATGGTCTCCGAAAGACAACAAGATAAGTAACAACAGCGACGGCGCATACCTTGTCGCATTTCACCTTTCGCCTCCGACAAGTATGACAGCTGTAGCTCGCGCGGTTCCGAGTAATCTGGCGGCCTGCGGCACGCCGACTTTTACCTGTCGCAGACCTGGCCGGCGCAGGAGAACAAAACGATGGCCGAGGGGAGTCATAGCTGGATCGAAACTCAGGCTTAGGCCCCGGACTTGGGGACCCATAGCTGGGCAGGCTTCTCGTGGGGTCTGTGTCCATGATCCCTCGATCGGGAGAATGGCGGGGTTCCTCCTTCAATCCATCAACGCGTACGGACATGGGAATTCTGCGCGCAACTTGACATCGCCAGCGCAAACGTTCACTAATGTATACACGAAGGGGTCTGAATCGCAGATCGGATGGTTTGTTGAAAATTAGTACGAACTCCGGATCTGGGGCACCTGACGACTCTGGGGTAAATGTTGGTTACGGAGACCACCAGCCAATGACGATTGCGGTTTATGAAGTTGCGCACTTTCACCGTTCTAGGCCTTCTTCACTTACTGTACAATAAGGTAGTTTACAGGGTAGAATGTGACAATAATCAGATAGGCTGAAGCCAATCTGGCAGGGTAAATTTTATTCTATCTTCACTGGAGAGAATTAAGTTGTCATGAATCTCATGAGTTTAATTTGGTATCAGAGAAAGCATTAATGGAAACTGCCCTCTAGTCACCCGCTGCACAACGCCGTTCGCCCATGCAATGCACCCAGAAGAGTAATAGATACAAAGAATCAGATAGGTGACGGTGATATATAAAATTCTCGGCTTCAAGCCTTGCCCTTCTTCTTGTCCTTCTTCTTCTTTTCGCTACCACTCGCGGACGGTTCGCCCATTATGCCAGCAAGATTGGGCATACCGGGGATCTGAGGCATTCCAGGCATTCCTCCCATGCTCTGCATCTCAGCCATGGCATCTTTGAGAGGGTTATCGCTAACACCCCCACCGCTGTAAGCGGGGGAATGGATCGGGAGGATCTTTCCAATCTTCCAGCCTCGGGGAGCTGAAGGAGCACCAGGAAGCTTTTCAGGCATCGGAAGGCCTTTGATTCTCAGCCGGTAGGGCGATTCTTCGTTCGTGGGGTGTGCTTTGAGATACTGCGCAACGAGGATATAGAGATGATGCTCTACAGCCAGTTAGTCTTAATTTGCAAGCTGCCAGAGCGCCGAGAAAGGAATTGGAAAGCCGCCAGGGACAGTGCACGTACTGTTCTTGATTTTAGGATTGACGAGGCTGCCATTCTCGTCCTTCAACATAACCCTTACTCGTCCCGGATTTGCCCAGTCCTTCGGGTGTAACTTTTCCGGCTCAAATCCGACGTTAAGACCCAGCATTTGTACAGCATCGACAATGTCTCGAGCCAACGGATTCTCAATGGCAAGCTCTGTTCCAACCTTGCGGCCTTCGGCGCGGGATCGACTCTTGTCGAAGTAGACTGGGTATAAACATTGGAAATGCTTTGGAATCTCTCGGCGAGGCTCAGGAGCTGGAGCTGGTCTCATTGGGATGTTCGAAGTACCGGGAGGAGGAATTGCAGCAGGGGAAATGATGGAGTCTGAGGGATCAGAGGGAGCGATCTCCTCTGGATCTGAGTCGTAGACCTCCTCGACTTGTGCGTGTCGTGACATTTTGCCGTGCGCTATCGTTGTGAAGACAGGCGCAAGAAAATTGAGGAGTTGTTATGAGCCAGCAGCGCACCGTCTGTCGGGGAGGAGTTGGGAGTAATGGTTGTCGTTGGTATCTTGAAGTCTGTCCTTTGATCCTTTCTGTGCGGAACGGGGTTTTAGTGCGGAGCGGAGAGCTCGTGGTTCTTGTCAATAGTTTCCGCCTTACAGCTGGACCATACCTAGCTGTCTTAATAACATCACAAGATAGGGCATAAACTTTTTAATAAATGAGAGTCTTTCTAAGCATGCATTCTCACTGTGATGTGTGAGTGCCTGACTTAAATGTCTGCCTGCTTCCTCACAATGGACGAGATTCTTGTTGCAAAATGGAAGAATATAATGGTTAACTCACGCTGCCTCAGCGTAACCTGCAGGGCACTGCTAAATGAGAACTGATTAATTAAACAAGCAGATGCAGAAAAGTCGAAGCGGCCACATGCTATGTGGCACTCCCAGCTCGTTATCTCTCCCTTTTACGACTTCCCTCTGACAGCCCTGTGAGGTTGACTAAAGAGAACACAGTCACCTTTGGAGACTCCATCATACCACTTTTCTATTCGGTCTGAACAAGAAGCTACCTTAAGTGTGACGGTCACGCCAGCAATGTAGTTAGGTCACACATTACGCCCTTTGACATCACTTTCAACAGTTTAGTCTGCGATGCCCAATTGCTATTTTACTACCAGATGTCATCTTCACGTTTCGAGCAATTCAGAGATGAACCAAGACATGGAAAGAACCCTATTGGATCATGCAAGACGGGACATTGAAACCATTCAGTACATAATCATATCCGCCTTTATCAGGTGCTATTCCTTGCGATTGGCCTCCGGCACCGATTCTCTCGGTGGTCATGGCCAACTAGGACAGCTTTCTCATTGACAGGATCATGTCATGGCGTAACCATTATGGGTCGGGTTTCTCATGTGGATCATGTGAATGAGCTGGGAATCCATCTTCAAACGGGATACATAGCTGGAGTCGGATCGTGGCATCTGATAGATCACAGACAAGCGGCATAGGTAAACGGATGCGTTGCCAGCTCCAAATGCCCTCTTTAACATTAGTTAACCATGCATGGGATCCGTTGCATTCATAGGGGATCAGCGCATGATGGACTTTGAGTCATTACCGCCAATGGTCATGTTTTAGAGCTCATATAACTCAGTGATGAGATACAATGAAGCCTTTGTCAATGTTGTAACCATATTACCATAACTTGTAGCCGATGAGAAGTACTTATGGATATCCATTCCATCACACTGGTGTCGAGTAGTATTACAGAATATTCATCCCCATGACTTCTACAGCCCAGCATCCCTCAATCTGGAATCTATCCAGCTAATCAAAGAGGTAGACAACTGGTAGTTGATATCTGGAGGACAACGCTGATTGGACCAGGCTTAACCGAGAAATGCCGAAGAAAGAATAGCGCGATGGCTGGTCGGCGGTCAAACCCAATCGTAATCTCGGCTTTAATATGTCGGCATGCCGAAACAACCCCGCATTTGAGAAGATGGGGTTCAATGAGGGAGACGATGGAGATAACATCTGATGACAGCAGTATCTCAGGTATAGAGGGCTGGGCACATATAAATAGTTATCCCTTCTTATTATTTGCGATATTCTGTTCAGCTTGGGCCATCCACACTCAATATTGAATCGACCCTCACTTTCATCTTCATCGTCTCGCATAGGTGACCTGTTCTTTTCAGTATGACTCAGGCGGGTGTGTATAAGCAACGTACCTAACGATATATGTTTCCCCACCTAACATCGCATAGCGTCCAATACTCGCAGTGCCGTTCTGCATAGAGACACACGCTTTATTCCCAAGAAAGCTGTTGGCGGTAAAGGCAGCTATATATTCCTGGAGGACGGAACAAAATTCCTCGATTCCACAGGCGGTGCTGCCGTTTCTTGTCTAGGCCACGGCCACGAGAAGGTCACCCAGGCCGTCGCTGATCAGCTCAACCAGCTCGCCTACTGCCACACTGCTTTCTTCGGTACCGATGTATCAGAAGACCTTGCTCGATTCCTTTGCGATTCGACAGGGGGCAAGCTTTCCAAACTTTATGTCGTCAGCTCTGGTACGTATTCCTGATTGAGACTAGAAATACATCAACTTGCTGATTCAGTCGATCAACGTAGGTTCTGAGGCCGTCGAAGCTGCGCTTAAACTCGCACGCCAGTACTTCCTCGAAGTATCCCCGGCCCAACCACAACGAACCCGATTTATCGCGCGCCGGCCGTCTTATCACGGGATCACACTCGGGGCTCTAGCAGCAGGAGGCCACGTCCTGCGTCGACAGCCCTTCGAGCCTCTTCTCGCACAAAACACCTCCCACGTCTCTCCATGCTACGCTTATCGCGGAAAGAAAGAGGACGAGTCGGATGCAGATTATGTCGCGCGACTAGCTGCAGAGCTGGATACGGAATTCCAGCGAGTGGGATCAGAAACCGTGTGCGCCTTTATCGCCGAGCCGGTAGTTGGTGCGGTGAGTACTTCACACCCAACTCTTCAGCGTCTGTCTGACATGCTAATCTCGATCTGGGTTGTCTAGGCCCTCGGCGCCGTCCCCGCCGTCCCGGGCTACTTCCCAGCCATGAAAGCCGTCTGCGAAAAGTACGGAGCGCTTTTCATTCTCGACGAAGTGATGAGCGGCATGGGTCGGTGCGGCAGCTTACACGCATGGGAAGACGAGGGCGTTGTTCCCGACCTCCAAACTATCGGCAAGGGTCTCGGAGGCGGATATGCCCCAGTTTCTGGTCTCCTCATCGGCGAGAAGATCGTGCAGGCGATGGACAGGGGTACTGGGGTTTTTCGACATGGACAGACGTACCAAGGCCACCCCGTCGCGTGTGCGGCTGCACTGGCAGTCCAGAAGACCATCAAGGAAGAAAATCTGCTTGAGAACGTGCGGGCCATGGGTGCTTACCTGGAAAAGCAACTCAGAGCGCGGTTGGAGGCTCATCCGAATGTGGGGGATATAAGAGGAAAGGGGCTGTTCTGGGGGGTACGTCGCCCATCTGCGTACGGTTCGAAGGGAAAATGCTGACCAACGCTATTATAGATTGAGTTTGTTAAGGATAAGACTACAAAGGAGCCTTTCGCCCCAGAGACTGCCGTCGCCTTCCACGTCCAGGAGACTGGCCTGAAGCCGGTCCATGGAATCTCCTTATATGCTGCGAGTGGATGCGCAGATGGCATACGCGGTGATCATGTCCTTCTCGCTCCTCCTTACAATGTGACGAAGGAGGAAATCGATATCATCCTTGAGACGGCTGGTAAGGTGATTGAAGAGGTTTTCGCGAACATTGGCAGTATCTAGAAGACAGTAATCCTCACAGCAGTTATTGTGGCTTTCAATGATTACTCGAGCGCTTGTCTAGCATTATTTATGACCAAATGCTGTTGCAGAGGGTACTACCGTACTGATAGGGAATGAATGTTGAGATAAATTGCATTCGTATTGCAGAATCTATATGTTCATTCGAAGTTCTCAAAATGATTAAATGACCTCGCCGAAAATACCTCCTTGTTTCTTTGGCCACATGGATCCTTCATGTCAAGAGAGGAACTATTGTTACACATCAGAACGAAAGACATCTAAGCCTTTGCCTGAATTTCAGCGCTCTTTGAAAGAGCCACCTCCTTGGTGCCTTGCGTCCCATTTGCGACGGGGGCTGACGGAGGTCCTTCTCCCCACATGCTCGCGACGGTCTCTACAGCCCGTTCAATGACCACGCGGACTCTATCTCTGAGCACGGCGTTTGCACACTCGACCTCGAGGTTTTCGAGCCATACCCGCGCGACGTGTTTATCGACCTTGATCTCAATTCCAGGATAAGGGATCCCAAGTGCTTGAAGACGAGCAAGTTCTGCAGCTTCAATTTCTTCCGTGCTCACTTCCTCTTCATCCTCGTCGATGCCTCCTTGAGACTCAGTGAGAGCTTCACCTACGGCATCTGATTCGGTCTTGACGGCGGCTGATATCGATGGATCGCCCTTGATTGTGCCGTTGGCGCGAATACCAGGAGGAATGGGCGGTCGTTCGATGGGTGCAATATCCGATCCAAATTGCACCTCTAGCATCATGAGCAGATTCTCAAATCTCTCTTCGGGTCCTTGGTGGGCATGGGGATTAGGTAGTTCCAGGTCCATATGATGGTGATGATGATGTTTGAGCTTTGCGGATTCTGCGGTCATTGGTCAGCATGAAATGTTCCATGAATGAGAAAGGGATCAGCATACGCTTGACCGATGCAGGACTGCTCTCAACCGTGAGCAGCACCGCCATGACTGCGTCAGCAACACCGTCATTCATCATGTTTCCCTCCCATTCCAGTTCTACCTCACGAGTCCGAGGAAGATAGCGGATGAGAACGCAGCCCATGACGAGATATGTCTGCGTGCTCTCTATCGGGATCTCCTCATCTGCAGGCTCTTCTTTCATTTCGTGCGCTCCATTGACAGCCTTTGTGGATTCTTCTTTGATCTCACCCTGCTCGCTGCTACCGAGTTCTTCGATAGCGCCAAAGGTACCCTCAAGTGCCCATCTGATAAGATCCATACTTGCAGAGCTAAGTGTGATATGCTGCTTGCATGTTATGGTCGTTGTTGTTAAACCAGCATACTCGCGGAGGTCTTCAGGCGCCATCAGCGACAGATTAAATCCATTCTGAACCAAAACACCGGACATTAAACGGCCATCGTCCTGCTCTGAAGGTGGAGCGACTTGGGCTAATTTACCGACAACCTTCGCGACCTTGTCTTTTCTGAATGGGATGCGAACTTCATCGCAATTTGCTGGGGTATAGACTTTGACTTTGACGGTTTTTTCCGCATTGAGACTCAGTAATTTTGACTTGAGTCGCATCATCTGATGCTTCTCGCCGTGAACAAGAATCTGGAAGATATGAGACCACCGACTCATTGGTTAAGAATTCAAAAGTTACTCACCACAACAGGCGCGGCCACCTCCTCGATAAAGTTGCGGTTCTCGACACCATCTACATGGGCCGCAAAGCTGATTTCGTCCACCGTGCATCTTCGCGGTATCATGATCTTCTGTTCCTCGTCGGTGCCGGTGAGCCCTCGTCGGGAGACTCCGCCCCCCGATCGTGACATCACGGCAGGTATCTGTTCAGGCTCGTTGAGCAGCTGCTTGGCCATTGTACCCTCCACGCTGTATCCAGTCATAACGACGCCGTTACGTTCGTTTGGAGCCCATCTCTCCAACAATTCCCTACTTGTTCCTGTTTGGAGCATACCGGGTGAAGCCAGCATGACGCATCCGCCTAGATCGTCAAAACGTTCCAGACTCCGGAGACTCCTCACGAATTTGAAGTCCCAGGGCCCTGCACTGGCACTCTTGTCACCACTGGCTTCCGCCTCCGCCATGCGCTGACGAAACAGCCGTTTGATATTGTCGTTCATGGCGCCTATGTAGGTCTGATACACAACCATGCATCGCCTAGCAGTATTTCCAATGTAGTAGATGGGTATTTTTTGCAACTCGGGATGCGTTTCCCAATATTCGTCGAGAATCAGGAGCAACTCTTGAGCCCGCCCGAGAGCGAAAACAGGCATCAGGACCCTACCCCCGCGGTTCAAAACTCCCGTTATGGACTTCATGAGAGCCGCTTCCCTCTCCAGCCGTGGAGGATTCGTCGATATACCGAATGTTGATTCGGTAATTAGGACATCGATTTTGATACCCTTGGGTACCTCTGCCGGGATCAGATGCCTGTCTTCCTCCCGAGAGTAATCACCGGTAAAGAGGATATTCAAGCCAGCTATCGAGACTAAGAACATAGCAGCCCCGAGCACATGACCGGCCGGAAAAGGCGTAATGCGGATGCTATTTATCGTGTGGGTCGTGTTGAAATCGATCGTCTCAATCAAAGGCAAGGTAGACAAGTGATCATGTTCAGTATACAACGTCGTACGTTGATCAGAAGATGAGGCCGTATTGCTGACTCGCACATTGTCCTGGATGAGCCATTTGTAGATAGCTTTGGTCGCATGCGTCATGAACACTCGGCCTTTGAAGTTGGTCTTGCTGAGGACGTAGGGAAGGGCGGAAGAGTGATCGACGTGAAAGCTAAGATCCGGGAGTAAACTTATCAGCCAACTTTCTAAGATAGACTAGAGAAGCCCGTAAACTAGGACGTCTGGGTGTCCGAGGCCTCCACCGTAAGAGCACCAATATCGGGATACAAACAAGGAACACGGAATTAACAGCTGGTATGCATTGTATTGTATGGCTCATGTACATGGATATAGGACCGGTATCACTGAAGCACAAGGGCTCTCCACAGACTGCAGCAAGGGCCCTGAAACATCGACGCCCACGCGCCCCTCTGGAGTGTGATACAGCATCGAAGGGTGTCGTCGCGAAAGCAATATCAGATGGGAAGGAACAATCCACGTACTGGCTTATGAGAAGAATATCGACCGTACTTAGGTCGAACTCGTCAAAGAATGGGAGAGCCGAAAAACCTTCTTTCGCAGGATGCATACCCGCATCAAGCTATATTGGCCATCAGTCAATTGCCGTCAAACACGGAGGGAGATTGCACTACACACCATCACTGTTTTCCCTTTGTATTGAATGATATGGCATGACCGACCGACTTCATTACCTCCGCCTAAGCAGTAGAAAGCAAGTTCATCAGACGGGTCAACGGGTTCGTCGTCGACGGCGGCGTTCAACGCCGACGCCTTGCGCTTGGTCGCCATGAAGTGAGGCCTAGAGTATGAGATCAAGGCTCAATTTCACAACATTGAGAGATGAGATCGTCGAGCTAGCGGTTGTGCAGAGCCTTCAGTCAAGTACTCCGGATCTTTCAACCTCGATAACTGCTTTGTTTTGTATCTCAAACGGCGCGAAATAAACCGGCCATCGAGTACAGTACGATGACAAGACTTTCAGAGTCGCTGAGAAGATAAAGTAATCATGAATCTGATGCTCCAGAATGATTCAATCGATAGTCTCAACTTCAGCCACACACAGCTGAACCATCCTTCACTTAGATGGTCTTTTCACTCACAACTGCTTTGAAAAAGTGAAGCAGCAGGTTCTCTTGTTCCCGAGATTCTGCTGACATAGCACCCACGTGACCTGAAGCTCCCTGTGCGGGAGCCTGAGCAAGCAAACCTCGTCAAGTAAAAGCTCCCTTCCCATCCGCGAGCAACACATTTAAGTCACACTAACCACCACAACCTCGACCCATAACCTGTTTCGGCTCTCCCGGCGGCGGCTTCTCGCGATTTCATGTCGACCTAGATGCTCTGAGATGGTTACGGCTGGCGGCGGCGGCGGTTTGAGCAGTCCGCTCACTTTTTCAACTCACGCGCGGACATCTTCATAGTCGCGACACATTCCCGATATCTACCGCATTTCTATCTACTGGCTTGAAGCTCAAGCATTTCGCCCATCATGGCGCAAACTCAGCCTCAGCAGTTTGCTCAATCAATGTCTCCTCCTGTTTCCTCGCCTTCACCTAGTGCACCGTCCCCGGTCAATGGAGGCGGCATCCCTCCACCGTCTAAGCGGCAGCGCCTTTCTCCTCTTCCGCAATCCCAATCTCCATACGCCTCTCCCAGCTTTGGGACGTTGCAGCTACCATCAAATCCACCAACTCCCATGAATGGAATGAACATGAGTGGGATGCCTCAGACACCCGCCCCGCCACCACCTCCGGGCACGATGGGACCACCTTCTCGGCCGGTGGAAAAGGCGACAGATGCTGCTGAGTTAACAGATGTTCTGGCGTCATCTGGAATCGATGTCAGAGAAGAAGAGGCCTTTCTCACGAGTAGTTACTCGGCTCCAGGTGTTCAAGCGCAACAGCCCTTACGACTACAACAACCACCGCCACCCCAACAGCAACCCCAACTAGCCCTCAATACCTCTTTCGCCTCCCAAGCCTCTACTACCGGGACGATTTCCACCACCCCCAGTTTCAGCGAACCGTCCCAGTTCAAACCACAAACCACGCAAGACTCTTTCTACACGGAACCGGCGTCGCAACCTCCTGCGCCATTCAAAGACCCCAATGAGCCCACACGGGAAGACACGGAAGCGGCCAGGCGCGCACAATACCATCTACAAGAGCCTTTTTTGCTGACGAAGGTACTGGAACAAAGGTTACAGAGACGCGGTTTTGAACTTGGTGTTCGCATACCGGCAGAGGGCTTATTTCACCCCGTGCCGGGTCGTCCTCAGCCTATTGAGGTTACTGGACCTGATGGCTCGTCTATTGTGCGTACGGGAAAGACTATTCTAAACCAGGAGGGGGCGCCTTTAGTCGATATATTGAATTTAATGTCGATCGCTTGCGAGGAACGGTTGCGCACGGTGGTCGACTATTCCTCGACGCTCGCAAGGAGCAGACGAGCCCATTCTCATGGAAAGGTCCCTATCGAATGGAAGGACCTCGCCGAAACATCTGGCTCAGTGAACGGTGCTGTGGACAACCCTCAGACACCACTCAAACGTAAGCATCAAATTCAGCTCAGGTGTTTTGCGGATGCTAACAAGCACGAAGGGCCTCATTCGGCGACTAACCCAGCGGCGACCTTGACCGAGAAGTATCGTTTACTCATGGAGAAAGACGTGTCCAGTGAGGAGGCTCGTGCTGCCAAACGCGCGAAGCGCAGTGCAAACGCTATCCTCGGGGAAGGTGTTTTGGCCAGAGCGGACTCTGTCGACGTGCCAGGTTCTGGTGCTTCGACGCCGATGGCAGAAAAAGCCCCGAGCCTCGACAAGAAAGGTCTGTCGAAGAAGGAAGCAAAGAGACTGATGGATGCAAAGGCCAGCGAGGCTCAGCTACATCAGCAATCTGTGGAGACCGCCCGAATGGCCACGAATAGCATGCTGTCTGGTCGTATGTTCGGAGCCAAGAAGTCATACTCATGGCTGAATCGAGGCTCGGCTACTCCCAGTGGCTTCTCCACTCCATTACGAGTCAATACCGCAACTCACACCACTGGCGCGGAGAAGACTGGCCGCCCTGGAGAGCCAGCTCCTGTCCCTACTAAACACCTTGGGACTTGGCGGGAAGACAAAGCGAAGGGTGCTGGAATCCAGGTCCGCGATATTCTGTTCATGCTCGAAATGGATGGTAGAGGCTCCCGGCATGTGCAGAAAGCCTATTCCAAGGACATCAAAGAAGACCGGTCAGACTAGTTCCTTTAGCTCACTGTCATATTCAGTCGTCTGTCACTGAGATAAGTGGCAGAGCTTGTTATTGATCTATTTTTCGAGCTCCGCACAGTTACTACGCAGGTTCGTCGTTCTTGGCGTTGCGGTTCACCTTCCATTCAACTGGCATGTTCTCCTGCTCTTCGAGGCATCGGTTTTGTGTCTTTATGTATGCATTTTCATGAGGCGATACTGGGACACTGCATTCTACTCTGTTCTTATTCAGATCACTTAAAATGATTCGATCACCTTGGAATCCAGAATGGTTACTATTCATTATCGAACTACCTGGCTTATACCCTCTCATGTAAAATAAAACAAATTTGTCATGATAATTCCGCGACGGCATACCTATCATTCTCAATTGATCCTCGGTGTCCTATCCGCGCTTGCCTTCCGTTGCCAGCATGAAGCCTAACGGACGATTACTCGCCGCCTTATATCTAGCGCCTTGACGAGGCTAATCAATAGGAAGAATATAATCCTTCAGCAAAGTATGCACTCTGATTATTCTCACGATCTCAAGTCTTCGTGTTCTGGCCAGTGCACATTGCAAGATCGATCCAGACAAGTGGATGTAGCTACTACTACTAGTAGTTATCTTAAGTGAAGTCACTAGATCCACACTCCATAATCGATATGTGAATCTCTCAACCCTCGGAGTTAGGGATTCGAAAACCCGACCTCGGAACCTTCACTCTGTGCGATTTCTGACAACAGAAAAAGATGGTCAAATGGGAGATACAAGCTGTATCACAGAAAAGCATGAAGTCATGGTTCCTGGCGCATTTCGCATATATCCCTAGCATCATGAAATGCATTAAGGAGCCACTTTGATCATTTATATGATGTCAGTGTAGCAACCATAGAGAGGCAGGGGAGGCCGAAAAGTGGAGGGGCCGAAGACCTCATCGATCCATTGGAGCCTGGAGGGATGGCACTATAACCTAAACGGGTTAGTGCGCGAGAGAAACGCATGACATACGGCTTAGTCTCTACGGCGTGCAGCATGGACCACTAGCGCAGTTGCCATGCCATCGCCACAGCGATTCCCATTACTCTGAATAATAATAATGAGAATGTTGCAGGGGACTATGGAATCCTGGAGAGTAAATGAAAGAAAAGGGAGCCTGTCTCGACTGAGACATTTTCTCGGACATCATCTATTAGAAAACCCCGCTTTGGGTGGCTCGAAACCAGACACAACACAGAATCCTATGTCCCTAGGCGGTCAATCAGCATCCCATTCACATTATTCATCTGACGCTATGGGCTCTGCCGGTTTCGCCCCCGTGTGGATTTAGATGGCTGAATTAGATGAGCCTTGCGATCTGCGCCATTTGCTTACGCGAACGATGCAACAGGACTCCGTAGACAGTCCGAAAGGCACAACCGGCGAAGTAGGGTAGATAGATTTTTCGAAGTCCTCATTGCCCTCGAGGAAATCAATTATCCAGCGCGATATTGAAATTCTTGGGTCAAATATCCCAGCGTTTTCTGTGTGTTGATCGTAGCCGAACACACCCTCGCGCTTTACAATGCACGAGCGGCGAGGCGCCATTGTCATTCCTCAGTTCATTATTGCACTGTAGGTTTTGCTATTAGCAGTCCGGAATAGTCTTCTGGAGCCGTAGTCAGGAGGAATAGTAGTGACTGCCACTGTACTGTGTCCGCCAGCACTAAAACCAATCTCGACAGTATCTCCATTCCGGCCGCGCGCTCGCTCTGTCCGCCAGATCCATCCCCTCTCAATTTCTCGTCTCAAACAACGTTTCAACATCATCATCATCCCCATCGTGTCTTTATTCCTGGATAGATGTTCTCCGCCTCAAACCAATGCTGTTTTGATTTTTTCTTTCTCACTGCTGAAAAGCAACTGAGACGTTCTGTATACCACCGTACAATTTCGCCGACCGACCGCCTCGCCCAGTCGTCATCTCCACGCATCGACACCTCTCTGCTCGTCGAAAGCCCGTCCTCCTTTTGTTCGCTTTCTACAAATTCCTTCTGGCGAAACTGACTGTCTTTCCATCAATCAAGTGATCTTGGATCTGTCTTTGGTTTGAGAGTCAATTTCAAAATATTTGCTGGGTCTCCGGCCTAGCCCATCGAGTTGTTCGAACGGCTCACGATCAACCGATCGGACAACGGTTGAATCTCCTTTCTGAACCCTCTCCTTTCCTCCAAAAAGACGCTCCTACAGCCAGCAGGAGTGCCTCAGATCATCATGTCTACTCCCTCAACGGCCACTGCAACGCATCCCACGCACCACCAGCAGCACTACGGATTCCCTCATCACCACGCCTACCAGCCAAACGCCTCCTTTCCCGTCACAACCGCTACAGGGACCGCTCGCCTAGCCACCGCACCCTACCCTTACGCCGCCCCTCCACCTTCGACCGCAGCACCCCTTCCTTATACCCAAGCTTCGAAAATGGTACAGCCCGCCTCGACACCGGCAGCTATCCCACCGGCCCAGAGCGAAGTCAGTACGGACACTGTCGGGTCAGATCAAAGCAAAAGGAAGAAGAAGCCAGATTGGGGCGAGTTCTATAAAAATGGCATCCCCAAAGAGGTCATTGTGATCGACGATACGCCTCCTCCAGAGCAGACCAAGGGCAAGGCCCGTACCACTGCGGCAGCAGCCTCGAACGGTGGTATGGCCCAACCTGCCGGCAAGAAAAGGCGCACTGGAATCGAATCAGCCTATGACCTGGGATACTACGATCGTCCATCCTTCTCCACCATTCCTCAGCAGTACGGTGAAGAGTCCTCCGCAGCCTCCATTTCTACAGACCGAACGACTTCCTTACACACAACCGCTCCCACATCCCTGGGTTCGCAGGGCAGTGCGGGTGCTAGCAACGGTGTATATTATGAAGACGCCAATGTTGGCCAGAAGCGGAAACGTGTGACAACACGCAAGTCAGCCCGCGATGAGCAGAAACGGCGAGAGTTGGAGACTGCTGGTGATGCATTCCTGAGCTACATTCCCCCTCCCAAGCCACCGATCAAGGCGAAGGAAGTCCCAGTGCCTGTTGTTCGTGATGTGAGTATTGACAAAGGTTCTGTTCTGGATGCACTCTCTGACACTCTGCAGTATGGAAATCGCCATGAAAAGTTTGATGATGACGATGGCCACTACATTGTGACGCCGGATACTCCATTGACAGATCGATGTGAGTTCTCGTGCCAGCTGATTTGCCTTGCATGGCAACTGATGCTAATTTTTCAGACTCCATCATCAAACTTCTAGGACAAGGTACATTCGGTAAAGTGGTTGAAGCCTATGACAAGCAGCGCAAGACTCGCTGCGCCGTCAAAATCATTCGGTCGATACAGAAATACCGTGACGCGTCAAGGATTGAACTTCGAGTTCTGTCGACGTTGGCCTCGAACGATAAATCCAACCGAAACAAGTGCATTCACCTACGTGATTGCTTCGATTTCCGGAACCATATCTGCATTGTCACAGATCTTTTGGGCCAGAGTGTCTTTGATTTTCTCAAAGGCAACGGCTTTGTACCCTTTCCCAGTAGCCAGATTCAGAACTTCGCTCGGCAGCTATTCACGAGCGTAGCCTGTGAGTCACTCTGCGGTTTTCTCTGGTCTCTGGCTAGTTTCATACTGACAATTGCAGTTCTGCATGACCTTAACCTCATCCATACCGATCTGAAACCCGAGAACATCCTCCTCGTCAGCAACGCATACCAGACATTCACCTACAACCGAACGATTCCATCCTCTTCACATGCAGTTTCACGGAACGCCCGTCAGCGACGTGTGTTGCTGGACAGCGAAATCCGTCTCATCGATTTCGGGTCTGCCACTTTCGATGATGAGTATCACTCATCAGTAGTGTCCACGAGACATTACCGTGCTCCCGAAATCATCTTGAATCTGGGCTGGAGTTTTCCCTGTGATATCTGGAGTATCGGCTGTATTCTGGTTGAGTTTTTCACTGGGGATGCCCTTTTCCAGACGCACGACAACCTAGAACATCTTGCCATGATGGAGGCAGTTATTGGTTCCAAAATCGATACGAAGCTTGTCAAGCAAACAACGCAAGGAGGTCGAAACGGAAGTCAGAACCAGGCGGCCAAGTACGTTCCATTACGCTTCTGTGAGGACGTTGATGCTAATTCAACCCAGATACTTCAACCGAAATAAGCTCGACTATCCTAATGAGGAAACGACACGAGCCTCGCGAAAGTACGTGAGGGCTATGAAGCAGCTCACTGTAGGTTATCTGCGAGAATTCTTCTACACAACAGCCGCTAACGAACCGCACAGGACTTCATCCCAACTAGCACTACATTCCATCGATTGTTCCTTGACCTTCTCCAGCGGATATTTGTCTACGATCCAAAGAACCGTATCACTGCCAAAGAGGCTCTGAAGCACCCGTGGTTCAAGGAGTCTTTGATTGATGATGGCACCGAGGCTCTTCGCATCGGCCAACAGCTGCAGCGCAACGGCGGTCAACGCAGCTAGCCGTCTCGATACTTAGTCTCGGAGAGTGGTCAACGTCACTGGTTCTCGCATCTCAGGACGTCGGGATTCTAATAGTCGCAACCATGACGTTGTCAAGGATACGCGACGTGGAAGGACTCTTTCTTTTCTTGGATAGTGTTGATGGACGTGGCCAAGCTTGAGCACATGTTGCGAAGTTGACGACAGCTACGTTACCTCGCCCACGGGGCATATTCTATGCACAATATCTTATGTGACTACGGAGTTTGGTGCTCAACGCAAGGACTATGGGATGCAATTTGGCGGACTTCAGTTACCTGGTCAGGTGCGCATTTGTGATTCATGATTGTTTCGAATTTGAAGAAATCATCAGAAAAGAAAGAGCAAGGGAACTCGAACTCCAACTCATACCCTGGAGTCAGCGATTACGGAGGACATATATGTTTTTTTCTATCTTACTTGATCTATTTTTAAGGGTTATATCCTGGATTTATGGGCTTGCGTGGACGGGGTTTTCTTATCTTCTCCCTTCTTCAACCATTCAATCTTTCCGTTCTGAGCAGTGGGATGGTTTGTCCACCAACGCGCATTTTGTCTACTATTTTTCATTACTTCTGGGCGCCGGTGATATGATACAGGCTTACTTACATCTTGCATGGGGGCTATGCCTCTCTTTCTTCTTCAACTTGATTTACCACTTACCTTTATTTGATTCGATGCTTTATTTAAGCGGCGTACTCAACTCTATATTGGCAAGTTTCTATAGGAGCGAGTGTTTGGCAACACCTGAGATTCGACAAACAGAGCATTATTTGGGTTCTAGTCATTTATTGGCGACATGATAGTAGTCGTCTACATGGATCTGCATTGATATCATTTCGTGTACATCGGTTTGCATATAGCGACTGCTATTTTCATGGTGCAGCAACATTGGCACAGCTGCAATGATAAAATGAATGGATAAAATTTTGCCTCTACTTTGATGACAGCTGTCAACACCATCAACCACACATCTCATCCTTCAATTCTACAAGACGGCATGCCAGCCGTGTTATCCAGGATGACGCAATGCCCCTCTCCTAATCATCCATTGTTATCAACACAGGGACGCCGCACCATTCCGATTTCCGAGAGTCCGTCTCCACATCTACCTCAGCAATCAACAGTCCCGCTGGTTGCTCCACGCTCCAAGCCTCCAAAGGATGTTGGAGTAAGTGGGGTCACGCAACAGCATACAGATCATCAGTCCCAATTTGAGCGAGACTGCTGATATACATGGTCTCAACTGATAAGATGGCGCGATTCTCTTTGGTCGAAGATGAAGAAATACTAGGAATGATGGAGACAGCGGAAGTGTCACAGAAGACATCTATGTGAAGCACGACGGACTAATAGGAAGGTAGTATGGCACTATTCGATCTCAGTCTACCGTGATCCGATACCTAACATGATACAGATTGATGACCCCAACTCTTGATCAATAGTCTGGTCCACATATATATACTGCCCCTCGTTCATGGGCGATTGATATATCCTCGTGTGCACTTAAGATCAGTGGACTGATTTCGCCCTTCAAAGGAAAAACGAGAGATGGGCAGCATAGGCTCCATTGACGTCCAAGAGCTTGCGATATCAGAGTACCATGATGCTCTACGCGAGCGGAGGACGACCTGCGCCGAGGTCGTGGAAGCATACCTCGCTCGAATATCGCGGTATGATAACCTGCTCAAAGCTCTAATAACCGTCAACAAGAACGCACTCGACGTCGCCCGACAAAAGGACCAGGAAACAGAGACACTCCTACAGCAACATGGGAAAGACCATGCCTTTCCGCCCCTTCACGGGGTTCCTGTCATCCTTAAAGACACCTATAGCACCATGGACATGCCCACAACATCCGGAGTAAAAGCCCTCCACTCCCTACAAACAAAAGCCGACGCCTTCGTCGTCACGAAGCTGCGTCGCGCTGGCGCAATTATCCTCGGCAAGGCCAATGTCCACGAGTTTTCACTGGAGGGCATCACCGTTTCTTCGCTGGGAGGTCAGACACGGAACCCTTACGACCTCAGTCGAACACCCGGCGGATCGTCAGGTGGGACGGCTGCTGCTCTAGCGGCGAACCTGGCTCTCGTAGGTTGTGGCGGGGACACGATGAATTCGCTACGCTCGCCTGCGTCGGCGTGCTCGATCGTCGGGTTTAGGCCGACGAGGGGACAGATTTCGCGGAGTGGGACCATCCCTGTCACTGAGACGCAGGATGTGGTTGGGCCGATGGCACGGACCGTGCAAGATGTCCGGGTATTGTTCGATGTAATGAAGGGCGAAGATGACGGGGACGAGGCTACTGTCGACTGTCGACGCGATGCAACGGAGAGAGACTCTGAGACAGGTGGTGGCCGCAAAAGGATTGGCGTTCTGAGATCGTTCTTCGCGGAAGACAGTGAAACTGAAGGCTCAATTGTCAACCAGACGGTGCTGAACGCACTGGACAAAGCCAAAGCCAACTTGCAAGTTGAACTCGTGACGCTCTCTCCCCAGAGTGCTCACTGGGACATCCCCACTCTTTTTCGCACGGCGGACACGCAAGCATACGAGTTGCGCAGCGTCTTCGACACCTTCCTACAATCGCCATTGATTGCGTCCACGCCCCATGAATCACTAGAGTCGATTGTCGCCAGTGGCGAGTACCACCAGGAAGCCGTGACACCGGTCCTCTATCGCACATTGCAGAAGGACGGTCCATATACAATGCAAAGTGCAGAGTATAAGTCTCGCCTGGCGACAATTGCAGCATTGAAGAAGTCTGTAGAGGATTGTTTCGAGGCACACCAACTGGACGCCCTCGTCTACCCTCACCAAAGACAGCTGGTCGCTTCAATCGGTTCAATGGTCCAGCCACGGAGGAATGGTATTCTGGCAGCGTTGACAGGAAGGCCAGCGATATGTCTACCTGGTACGTGAATTATATGCTATGGAAAAGTCCCGCTAACCATGTCCAGCTGGCCTCAGTCCTCGCACCGAGTCCGCTCCTCTCGGTGTACCAATCGGCTTGGAGCTCATGGGCAAACCATGGCAAGACGACGACCTGCTAGACATCGCAGAGCAGTTCGAGAGAGTCATCCAGGGTAGACGGCCGCCAGATCTTCCCATCTAGCCATCTATCGAGTATACACACAAAACAATGGTATCAACACAGAGACAATAATAAGCTAAGGCCTATAACAAAAACCCACACACACCGTCCCATCCTCGTCTAGAAACTCCCCCGCAGCTTCAAACCCACACTTTCTCAGAACACGTATACTCGCCTCATTCCCCTTGTTCGTGATAGCAACCACCTCTCCGCTCTTCTCCTGCTGCACATCTCCCCAATTTACCCTCTGATAGATCCCCGGCCACGCATCCATCAACCCCCTCACAGCCTCAGTCGCATACCCCTTCCCCCAGAAGTCCGGGTGAAAGATATACCCCAGCTCCCAGCGATATCCGCCCAGTACTTCAACATAACCGTAGCGCAAGCCAATGGAAGCGATAATCCGGCCTGCCTCTTAGCCTCTGCTCACGCATGCCCATACACCCCCAGCACGCTCAGTGACTCACCTCGCCCATCTCCATCTCCACCTCCAACCGCCCCAGAAGACCCAGACTGAATCTCAGACCCAGACCCAATCTCCCTCAGCACATACCCCACATTCTCAGGCACCCCCGCCTTCGGCCTCAGATACTCCTCCACCCATTCCCTCGTCGTCTCAAGATCCTCATCAGGGACTTTTTTCAGACTGTATCTTGCTCAGCACACCATCACTCATTCCCAAATCCGATGATTGGGACAGATTGGGTGGTGATAAATGCCTACCTCCATTTCATGACCTCTTCCAACCCGCGAATGGCGTGGATGCCTGCGGCGTCGGCGTTGACCATTGGGTGGAATTGGAGGCGGGG